>QVTF01005017.1:0-25000 GCA_003573665.1 Oxygymnocypris stewartii | reverse complement strand
GAACTCTCCTCTGTCTTTCTCTTTTTCATGTCCTTTGACACTTTCCTGGGCGTGCTGTTGGCGCTGCTCAAATCCTCCTCCGAGTCTCCGGCCACAGACGGCCTCCTGTGCCGCTTGACCTCGGCAGGTTTCTTCAGGCCTCCGCTTGAGCGGTTCAAGGCCTTCTTGGTCTTCGGGGACTGACTGCTCGCCTACACCGAGACAAACGCTTTAGTGAGGATCTCCAAACACAGACCAAAGACTCGGATCTCTTCATGAAGAACACACTGCTGCAGCGAAGGGGTCACGCAGCAGCATTTATGGGCTCTTTACATGCATATACACATTTAAGTACATTTAGGGATGCATGTGTGCTTGAGAATTGAAATCAGATGGAAGGAATAAATATTTATGGTTTTAAATTGTTAAGCCAAATTCCCCAGTGATTTCCCAATAGTTGGTCTTAATACAAAACTCAAATAGTAAACAAAAACAAATACTGTAAACATTATAATTATAAGTTTGGTCATTTATAAAACAATAAATAATTAGTGCAGTAATAAAATGTAGAATATTATTATTACCACTCAAATATCTTGACTTCAATAATAATACTTTTATGATTTATAAAAAATTGTGTAAAAAGTATAGTAAAAAAATTGTAAATAAATGTAATACAGATAAAGTAAAAATTAATTATATATTATAATGTTTATTTATTATTTAAAAAATGGACCTAATAACAATAATAATACGGTTATAATAAAGTATACATTTTATTACTATATTGAATCGTTATTATTGAAAAATATAATTACAATTAATTTTCAAATACAATTAATGAAAAATTTAGTAAAAGTTATTTTGTTATAATATTCTAATATAAAATGTATTATAAAAAACGGTGACATAATAATAATAGAATTATGATTAAGTATATTTTTTACTACTACATTAATTTATTTTTATATTATTATTGATGTTATTATATTATTGTTGATAATTTTATTGTTTATTTTCAATGATATTTTGAATTTATTAACATTATCATTGTTGTCGTCGTCAGTGTGCCAAGTAGTAGTAGTAATAATAATAATTTTCTTGCATAGAAAAATGACTGTCAATATCAATGTGTTGTCAGATTTGATAACTAAACCGCAGTTAAGCACTTAAAATTCAGCACACAAATCACATGGACTACTTTTATTAAACTTGCATGGTGTTTTTGGTCAATATGAACTGACATTTAGTGAAAATATTCTTCTGAAATTCCATGATGACAAAAAAACCAAACAGCATTGAGGTGTGGAATGAGAGTGTTAATGATCTACTAATCTACTAAAGCGCTGCACCTGGGATATGCAGGCCGGGCAGAACCAGTCTCCGGCTGGGATGCTGGTGATCTTGGGTTTATGGCAGTACGTGTGGCAGCCTCGATCACATCCATCACACAGCAGCAGCAGCTCCTCGTGGTCTCCCTTACAGCAGATCTGACAGTACTGAGTGATAAACACATCTGGATTACTTCACTTCAAGAAACTACCCGAGATCTATAAACCAGCACACAGATCTGAACTATAACTAACACACATTCAACCTGAAAGCCCTGCGAATCAATTCCCATCATACTCCAGGAGCTGTGGACTCCCAGCACTCACCACTTTCATGATGGACTTCTCCCAGGCGATGGACTTGTGCAGCTGCTGCAGACACAGAGAGAGCTGACTGGCACTGCGCACCTCGCCGAGAGCTTTACGCCACTGTCTCAGTCCTGGAGCCAGATCTTCCTCAGCCCTGCCACAGATTACAGATTACAGTACTGCACACTTTATGATCAAATATAATACAATTTAGAATAAAACTAAATCTTAAAATGTAACAAAATACTAGATAATCACATTTAAATATTTCATAATAAAATTAAAATGGCATAGCAAAATAATATTTTATAATAAATAAATATGACAAAACGTATAAATAAATAAGGTCCAAAATGTATTTTTGCCTCATTTATTACACTTACATATTTCTTATTGGCCATGAAACGGCATTGTGCATTTTTAAAAATAAATAAAACAATTATAAAATGGGGGGTAAATCTGTATATTTGTCCTTGTAGCAATGCAATTATTTAGCTTTTTATTTTTTTGCATCAGCGATGTCCAGATTCTTCTGAATCTTTCAAAAAAAAAAAAAAATTATATATATATATATTATAATAAATAACTATGACCAGGGTCCAAAATTTACTTTTTGTCACTTCTGCCAATTGTGAAAGAATTTTGTACATTTAGGAGGTCATTAAACTGGCCATGAAATTTTGCATTTGCAATTTTTTCTTAACTGATAAAAAATAAATGCATCTGTATATTTGTCCTGAAAACAATGCAATTATTTAACATTTTTCCTTGTATCAGTGATAGTCAGATACTTTTGAATCTTCCAAACATTCATACACATTTGTAAATGAATGGCATTTTTTATTGTGATTTGGTGCATGTTAATTTTTGAGCCTGGATATGACCCTATTTCATAAAAACATGCCATGATCAATAACCCACATTCATGCTGATAATAACCACAGAGCACAGAGACAGCAATCAGATTCAACAGTGTTTGCTACTTTCCACAAACAGAGTACAACATTACTGTTTAAATAGAATTACGAGGCAGTTTGTTTTTATAATGTTTAGATTTTCTTTTGTTGCTGCGAGAACTGGCAAGATGTTGGTTTATAAACTCTTCTATTTATTATAATTTATACAGTATTATTTAAACAATATTATCATAATATTTTATGGGAAATATAGTTTGATCAGCAACTACAAACTAACATGGTCACAAAACGATCTATCCTCTACTGAGTGATGGCTTCATTACGGCTACATGTACAACCTTGTTAGTATTATTATAGGCTATTTTTTATTATTATTAGTACTCTGACCTCTAGAGTATTATACATATATATTATTTTTTTTTGAGAACTAGTAGATGTTAGTTTGTAAACTCTAATGTTATTTTTCAGTTTACCTAGAAATATCACTCCTCTTATCTCTGACCGTTAAAATAAGTAAATACATAATTATACAGTATATTATAATTACCAATAGCATTATTATTTGTAACAAAATCAATAATTAATATATGTAAATAAGATAATGTAAACTAATAATACAACTAATAGTATTCAATTATTCTAATTAAACCACTTTATTATTATCATGAACAGATTTTTAAATTAATAATAAAAAGCAGCAACAAATAATTTACATTGAATACAATTATTATTATTATTATTGTTTGCTTATTGTTATTGATTGATTTAGAAGAACTTCAGGCTCTATTTAGTACCCTTTGTGTGTCAGGCTCTTCAGGAAGCTGCTGCTTGTGGAAGGCAGATGAGGATGCAGTGAGGCTGTGGTTATTGTAGATGTACACAGTGCCTCATGCTTCACAAGCCAAAAAGTGAAAGATGGGAAACAAGCACCACATAAACCCACAGAAGCACAAGTGCCACAGTGAAGCGTGAAGAGCGGCAGACGGGCTTGAGGAGCGAGTGAATCTGATGACCTACCCGTCACCATCAGCTCTAGCAGGTGATGGCGCAGGGGCCGGTACTGAGACCGTTCCCACGTTATCCAGTCTGATCTGAATGGTGCAGCTTAAAGGGCTCTTCAGGTACCTTCGCTCGATGTTCCTCTCCAGCTCCGCCAGACGCGTCACTGCTATATCCAGAGGGTTGTTCGCTCGACGCACGATGTCACTTTCACTTTTATCTTTGCAGTTTTGCACGAGAGGTTTGTGCTCGTAATACACCAGGTCTTCACTATGTGACTGTGGTGTTGGATGCATCCAGCCCTGTCAAACAAACATAATGCTTTCATACACTGCAGTTCAAATCAAAGACAGTGTTGAAACATTAATGCTCTTAACCTGGATCTGGATCCTGCTTAAGCTCCAACAACTCTATGTCATACTTTTGACCTTTTCGTGTCAATTTCTGATATTGTTCTCTTTCATTTTAAACCATGCCCCCTAGTGGCATTATTTGGACTTAAAGGGATAGTTCACCCAAAAATGAAAGTTTGATGTTTATCTGCTCACCCCCAGGACATCCAAGATGTAGGTGTAGCGCGTTCACAACAGCCGGCGCGTGACGCGCCATCATGCTCTGGCATAGTAGACATGCGTGGACGCGATCTAAAGAATGAGTGACAGATGCGCGACAGATCGCTTCCTGCACATGCGTCTACTACACCAGAGAGCGTTGACACGTCAGGCACCGGATGTTGTGAACGCGCTCAGGACAGTTGGACATCGCGGTGGATCAGAGGTCAAACATGATATAAATACTGTTCAGTTTCTTGCACAGACCGATCGTTTCGTGTCTTTAGACCTCAATGTATCGTCACGAGCCGCAGGGATTCATTTGGTTTTGTCAAAGCCGTGGGTCCCATTGACTGCCATTACATGACTGACAGACTGCAACGGTTTGAGTTAAAAATCTCCGTTTGTGTTCTACTGAAGAAACAAGCAGATAAACATCACATTTTCATTTTTGGGTGAACTATTCCTTTAATGTATATGTTGCTAAAAGGCTTATACTAATAAACTGGAAAAAGCCTTTCCTCCCAACTACTCTCATTGGATGCATGACATGTTACAGTTAATTCAAATAGAAAAATAAAAACATTCACAATGCTTGTTGAAGCAGAAAAAACAGTATTTGGCAACCCTTTCTATGATACTTTTAAGAAATTTTATTTTACTCCCAGGTGGTTGTGATTCCATACATTAAGCTTTTTGCCTAGAGCAATAAATAATTAAATAATGAATTAAAAAATAAAATATAATGATTTGTTTTGTTTATTATTATTATTGCTAATAGTTAAGTTAATTTTAAGATAATATATATACTGTATGTATATGTAATATATATATATATAATATATATAAACACATACGTTAATAAATAATATAAATATTATAAATATTATTCATACTATCAGCAACTATTATTATTATTTTATTATTAATATATCTCAATAGTTTGTTATATATTTATTGTCTTTTTCCTTTTTTTAACTGTCTTGTTGAAAAGCATCAATTATTAAAAAAAAGAAACTAAAACACGAACATAGGCTAAGACAAGATAATAAGGTTATGTATAATAATGTTCATTAAAATCCATATTTCCTACCTTAACCTGCAGACTGGCTGAGGTGACTTTGTGTTCCAGTTCCTCCACCTGTTGCAGGACAGCGATGTCCATGTCCAAGGCCTGTTCTTCCACACACCAGCTCTGAACGGTGTCCTCAGAGACCTGATTCTCCTCCAGCTCAGAGACGTCGATCACAGTCACTGAACACAGAGCAGACTAAGAGCACTGTCCTCGAAGTGTTTCAAACCGTGTTTAAAGAGACCTACCATCTCTGGTCCTGCTGCAGACCTGCCCGATGTAAACCATGTGTTTCTGCAGCTGTTTCTGCAGCTGTTTCTCTCGGATCCCACGGGAATGACACGCTTTCTCTATCGATCGTAACTCGTCAACGTCCGTCACCTTCCACCAGCCAGTCAACATCTCTACAACACAAAAACACAGGTTTGAAAATATACATCTCCAGATTTTTCATTTTTCAATAGATTATGGAGATGATTTCAATTAGAGTAACCATCATTTCAATCAAACAATCACTGGAATAAAAAACAAAGGTGATTTAAACTATTTAATGTAATAAATAAAGTACAGTAAAATCTAACCTTTTTATTTTAGTTTATTTACACACAAACACACTCACACACGCACACACACACACACCACCACACACACACACACACACACACATAAAAAGGAGATTTAAAATATTTAATGTAATAAAGTACAGTAAAATCGAACCTTTTTATTTTAGTTTATTTACACACAAACACACTCACACACGCACACACACACACACACACACATAAAAAGGAGATTTAAAATATTAATGTAATAAAGTACAGTAAAATCGAACCTTTTTATTTTAGTTTATTTACACACAAACACCACACACACACACACACACACACACACTCACACTCACACTCACACTCACACTCACCACACACACACACACACACACACACACACACACACACACACACACAAAAAGGAGATTTAAAATATTTAATGTAATAAAGTACAGTAAAATCGAACCTTTTTATTTTAGTTTATTTACACACAAACACACTCACACACACACACACACACACACACACTCACACACACACACACACACACTCACACAAAAAGGAGATTTAAAATATTTAATGTAATAAAGTACGGTAAACTAACCTTTTTATTTTAGATTTTAGTTTATTTACACACAAACACATTTTGCATTTATGTCTATACGATATAAAATGTTATATTAAAAATGTATATTTAAATGTATATTAACTCATTCATTCATCTATAATATACTACCATTCAAAAGTATGGAGTCAGAAATTAGAAATTAATACTTCTATTCAGCAAGGATGCATTAAATTGACAATTCACAAGTGACAGTAAAGACATTTATAATATTACAGAAGATTTATATTTCAAATAAATGCTGTTCTTTTGAACATTTTATTCATTAAGGAATCCTGAAAATAAAAATGTTATTCCTTTTTTTATAATAATAATTCTGAAGGACTGAAGACTGGAGTAATGATGTCTGAAAATTCAGCTTTGATCACATAAATACATTTTTAATTATTTTAAATTGTAATAATATTTCACAACATGACTGCGGTCGTTTGTTCAAATAAATGCAGTCTTGCAGAAAAGATTCATTTCAAAAACATATATAATACAGTTATATTTACAATATTCACTTGCATATAAAACTTTTAATATGAAAATGCCACCCTGTGTCTTTAAACATGAAGATATTCATGAAAATGATCCTTGAATCAGATGGCTGTGATAAAAAAACAATAATAATCAAGACAAAACTCTTCAGACTCTCATGAAGTGGTCTCAGCCTTACCTTCAGGAATAGGTTGAGGTGATGGGTGATCCTGGTTTTTGGGCACCTCGAGGACCGGTGAGGGTGTGGAGATGGGTTTCTCACTCTTACAGACGTTCAGGTGTCTACTGTCCTCTGAGGAAGGGTGAATGCCTCGGAGGATCTGAGTCATGGAAACACCAGAGAACGGCACGTTTGGACTTCCACTGGACCAAGCACAGAAGGGCAGATCTATAATGGGCACGCCGGACTTCAGCTGCAAACAGAGCAGCTGTTATAGTCAAAGAAGAACAACAAACGGTCCACACAAGCGTTTCCCAAACCAAACGACAAATTCAAATAAATACATGTGGGTGCCTGATTAATTGAAATAAACTGAAATTGCAATATAGCTAAGTGCAATTATCAAATGTGCACTAGGTTCACTTTATTTACATGTTTGCATAATGTCCAACATTTTTGTGAAATTATATTTAATATTACATGAAATTAGAAGAAATTATATTTTATACAGCATATATGCCAGATAATATTATGTTATAGCAAGTGTAATTTACAACAGTAATATATTTATATAATTAATTACCTATTCATTTTCATAAGAGCTAAAACAACAATAAGCCCATAATAGTGCAGCCCTATAAATACCCCCCCCAAAAATGCAATCTTTACAATAATTATAAAAACAAAAAGCAATTTACAATATATGTATGCATGTATATATATATATAGTTTTTATAAATATTTTATGTAATTATATCTTTTTTCGTATAGTTAAATCAAGATACAAATATTTTTTTTTATAACATAATAATAAAGCCCTATATAGGTGTACCCATATATATATATATATAATAACATACATCATTTTAAAATTAAAAACACTTGCTAATTTATTTTATATTTTATCTGTTTACTTGCATTACCATCGACCATTAACCAACATCAGAGAGCCATGGAAATGCAAATGTGGTTAAATTGTGGAATATAAATGTAAAATCTCAGGAGGATTTAAAAAAATAAATAAACATTTAACGTTTAAAGGCTTTGGCTGAGATAAAAACATCCCTAGTCTACACGATCATACCTGCAGTGCTGCTAATGAAAAGTTATTGATCCGCGCAGCGCTGTAGAGGCCGGCAGAGACCGCTGTGGTTTGTGGTGAGGAAGATGATGCTGGACCTTCAGTCAGAGACGAGACGTCACACGGAGAGCGAGGCAGCAGACTGAACCAGTGAGCGTTTCTCTCGGTCAGAACCTTATAAAGCTGCTCGTTACGGATCTGCTGTTGGGCGTTAGTGAGGTAGGTGTCGTTGAGGAGACAAGAATCATTGTGATCAGGTTTAACATCATGATTAGGGGTTCTGGGTAATGTAGTCTGCTGCTTTGGGCTGCTGTATCGGTGACAAGAGACCTCAGAAGACATCTTAGCCATTTCCAACAGCTTGCTGAGCTTGGAGAAAGAGTCTGGTTTCTGCAGGAAGAGGTTGAGAGAATCTACATCCTGCGGAGGTTCGTGTTTCATCTCAGCGGTGCCGTATTGTTCATCAGGTTCCTCTTTGACCTGGACGAGGTGAGCGTTCTTCATCCTCTCACGCGCTCTCTGCAATTCCTCTGGACCTGAAGGAGCACAAGATATCATCATCATCATCATCAGAAGCACATTTATACAATGGTTAACTGGCCAAGTTTAAAAAGTCAAGTAGTCATGGTCATATTCCCTGAAAATTAAAAGGAGGTAATAATGCAAATATGTTATATTTGAATATACTTTAAAAAGTAATTTATTTTTGTGATGCAAAGCTGAATTTTCAGCATCTAGTCTGCAGTGTCACGTGATCTTCAGAAATCAACTACAACGTGCCATTTGAAACTAGAAAAGGGACGTTTGTCAAGCACTTTTTAGTATAACTGTTATTTTACAATTTTAATATTTTATATTTCTCTTTTGTTAACGGAAGCTTATATTTTGTTTGTATCTATAACTTAAAGTCAGAATTGCAAGATATAAACTCGTAATACTGAGAAATAAAGTCAAAGAAAAGAAAATGTAGAATTGCGAGATGCAAACTTGCAATTGTGAGAAAAAAGAAAAAATTGTTTAAGAAAAAAAGTTTCAGTTACCTTATTTCTGACCCTGGAGCACAAAACCAGTGTTGAGTCGCTGGGGTAAATACATTGTATGGGTAAAAATACTCGATTTTTCTTTAATGCCAAAAATCTTTAGGATATTAAGCAAAGATCATGTTCCATGAACATATTTTGTAAATGTATTAACGTAAATATACCAAAACTTCATTTTTGATTAGTACTATGCATTGCTAAGAACTTCATTTGGACAACTTTAAAAGGTGATTTTCTCAATATTTATATTTTTTTGCTCCCTCAGATTCCAGATTTGTAAATAGTTGTATCTCGGCCAAATATTGTCCTGTCATAACAGTTTATTTTATAGTATACGATCTATACATATATCAATGAAAGCTTAATTATTCAGCTTTCAGATTATGTCCAAATCTCAATTTTGAAAAATTGACACTTAGGACTGGTTTTGTGGTCCAGGGTCACATTTCGTTGTTTTATTCAGTAGCAGATACAGGCTTCCATGCAAGACAAACTCTAAATGATGGCTTGTTTGAAAGCTTAAAAGAATTGTTTAAAAAGTCTAGTATTTATGGCCAATTCAACTAGATTTTGAGTGAGTACATCATGAAAGAATGTATTTTTCTCAACTATTGCTTTAATTCTGCAACATGATTTTTTCTGTTTAAAACATTAAACCCGGTTTCTGTCGTATCCTGTAATCTTGATAGATCCTTCCTTCAGAAGATGCTTTTGTCTTCACATCATGATCTGATTCAGTCTCTCACCCTCTCCGCTCTCCAGTCCCTCCACAAAGATGCCGCCACACCGCGGCAGAACCCAGTAGCGGCGTTTATAGCGGTCCTGACCGAACATCACGGAGCGCAGGGAATGAGAGGCTTCGAACAGCTTCCGGCGGATCTGAGTCTGTTGCTGGAAGAGAATCAATAAGACAGATGTATTCCACTTTGTCTTGCTTTATTACAAACATCTGGAAAATATGCAAGTGGACAAGTCATAAATGTGTCATTGAATACATTCAGTTAAAGCAAGTCTAGGCATGTTATCCTCCTGGGAGCCAGCTGTTCATTTTTGACCTCTATAGAGGACGCTTGCTGTTAATGAATCTTGCCTGTGGTGTCTTGCTTTCATTTTCTTAATAACTGATTCCTTATGTCTTCTACAGATGACACACAATAACAAGATTTTTGTTCTATATCTCTTATGCATTGTTTGGTAGGTTATGCATTATAGGCTGATGTAATAACATACAGACACCAAGAAAAGGACTGACTGTTAGATTTATTCATACACAGACCTTTAACTATATAAAGCTAATTTATAAGACATCTAAATCAAATTGATATTTTATGCAAGTATTCTGCTATACTGTTATGAAGATCTCATCGATTTACGTCACAAGCATTTACACCAAATTGCAATTTTTGCTCAGTTTGGTCCTCTCAATAAAACGGAGCAGTTTTTTCTTCATATTCTCACTATTTCATCCCATATGAGCCACGAAACCCTGATGATTGATGAAAAACATGATGTAAGATCCAAAATCAATTGTTAATTTACCTTGCTGAGCTTCTCAATCTGTCTCTCCAGCTCCTCAATGCTTGTGATTTGATCACCTTCGTCCTGCATAACAAGACAAGAACAGCCGACATGCTGCTAAAACATGACAAGTTCAATGTTCTCGTGAGAAAAGAAAAACATCGTAAACAACTTTAAGAGCTCAAAACCTCCTCGGTGCAAAAAAAGAGAGTATTCCTGAAACTAAACAAGAAATGACTGAAAATCGAATGTCCGATGAATACATTTTGAACACAGATTACATACATTATTTTATTGAATTTTGTTCATTAGGGTCATTCTGTGTCAAATCAATCAAATTTGAGAAAATTCCCCAGCTAATATTTTTGATTTAGTTTATATTTTTTCTGAAGAAAAAAAAATAGATAAGTATTACCTATATGCAAAATGTGCACATTTGTTTTTTCGGCCATTGAAAATAGGTTAAAAATTCAACAATCTGTACACAAAGCCGCATCAAATCTACATATTTCTGGGCATTAACCATGTAGGGGCATAAAAATGAAGATATTGAAAGAAAATTGTCAAGAATCAAAATCTACAAGGATATTAAGATATCTTTAATACGTTTGAAGTTAAAGACATGCCAAACTTTGGGTAAAAAGAGCTTTTTTCAATTTTGGACGGTCAGCATTGGTATTTATTGCAACAAGTATCACTAAAGTCAACAGATTTTACTAGCAGACCTACCAATCTCTGTGTAAAAATCACAATAATGCTGATCTTTATAAAGTCATTTTTCCCACTCTGCAATTTGGCTCCAAATCTCAGGGGACAATTGTAATTTTATCCCTCTCTTCAAAATAGTGGATTACTGTAAACAATCATTCATGGCATTTAATATTTTGGCTTTCTTCTTCATTTCCATATTTTTTCACCAAAGAAAAAGATGCACTATACCTCATCTTCACATGCCTCCGCTTTTTTCCCTTTCTTCCCACCAAAATCATCTTCATCCTCCTCTCCCTGTTCATCGCTGTCCTCGTCTTCCTCATCATCTTCCTCACTCTCCACTCCTTTGCGCTTGCGTTTACGGCTGTTCGCAGGTGTACTGGTGAACTGACCCTCCTCTCCTCCAACGCTGCTCTCTCGCTTTCCCGTCCTTTTAGCATAGATGCTCCTCAGTCTGAAAAATAATAACAGCCAAAAAAACATGATGCATTACAATCTAGCTGAACAGAACATCATAATCAAATCATAACTAGATCTGCATTTTCTGAAGGAAACCACAATGCAAAGGCAGCAAAATATTGTTCAATATTCAAATGCAAGGTGAATGAAATTGCAATAGTGTATCTTTATATTTGTCATATTCAAAATAATGAACTGTGTATTGAACAGTGACAACTATGTGGAATTAGATGCATGTTTTGCATTATATAAGGTCATTAAGTAAATACTGTATGTGTGTTTATGTGATGAGTGTACACAAACGTCTTACTTCCGTAGGTTCCCCTCGATCGCCCATTTGTCTCGTCGCAGGTTAGTCATATTGTCAATGTTTTTGTCGATCTCACTGTGCAAAGACGACAAAAACATTCAATCTTGTGCATGAAACACAGACATTTCTAAGCACCTTGGGTGGTATGACTAAAATCTTATATTACACACACACACATGAGTACAAGTATTCTTTTATTTATACTAGTATTTTTCCAGTAAAACATTTAAATATGATATTATATATAAAAAAAAACTATCATGTGACTAATATATGTGATATATTTAGTTTTTATATTAAAATAAAATATATATATATATTAAAAAATCCTTAAAACAAGTCACATTTACCTGGAAGTAAAATTACACAAAATAAAAATTAACAAAGTTTTACATTTTTGGAGGATATTAAGATATTAAAGTGCCCGTATTATACTAATTAACACTTTCAAATGAGCATAACATAGACACTTTAATATGCATAATTTAGAAATATTTTTTCCTTGTTTTATTTTTGTGTTCTGCTAGAAAACATTCATACGAGAAATGTATCGCCCTCTTACCACAGCTTTATGAGCAACTGTAAATAAACAGTATTATATCTAAAGTAATTATGCCGCTGCTATTGGAAGTCCATCAAATATTTGTTTTTAACCTCGCTACGAACAACAGTGACATGGCGAAATCACATACACTATTCTTTGAGGGCATGTCAAAGCAGCCCATGGTGCATGCATTATGCAAATGTCTTACATGATTTATCAAAGTCACATAAATAATGTCAGGACTACAAACTAGGCATTTCAGACAAGTGTTTTCTGTTCAACTCCCTTTGGCATTAACTTTTTTGCAAATTAATTACATTCACAAATAGCTATATTACACAATAAATGAAAGGCAAAATACAAAATGCCTTTAAGGTATATATATTTTTGCCATTGCACATTTATCCTGGTCCATTCTCTAGTGCAGCATCAGTTTTCCACCGTAAGCATGCAGAGCTAATGAAGGGAGATGAGCGCACCTGACCACACTCTTGCAGCAGGACAGCTCATTGACCAGGAAGGCCAGTACGGAGGCTTTCTGAGACGGTGTGTGGGCCTGGAAAGCTTTGGTCTTCAAGCTATCAGCCAGCGGCGCCAGTTCAGTCTGTCCACAGTGAGCTTCCATATAGATCTGCAGCACCTCGGACACATTGTCCCTGTTCAGCCCGATGTTAGTCACATGGTCTCCCAGAGCGGTCTTTGCCTGTAGTGTTCAGAACATCCAAACAAAAGAGAGCGACGCGATAATGAAATGTGACAAAGGCAGTGAGTTAATACAGTCAAAGAGAACTGAATAATCATGATAATCTAAAGGCACAGTTAAATAGTTTCATTTAGGCGAGCAAGAGGCTTTTATTAAGACTGTGAACGCATGTAAGATTAGTGCAGAGAATCTGCCGAGGGGCTGAAATAATTCTTGCTCTTTATTGGAGATATTCAGCTTGAAGAAGAGTATGAGGGAACAGATCAGACAGAATCTACACATACTGTGCCGATTTTAGGACATTCAAGTGAGAAAACAAATCAAATAAAAAACTAAATATGAGATCATGTTTATTGACGATCAATTAACACAATGCTTTTCAGGCTATTTTCCTTTTTTTGTAAAAATAAAATACAGGTAAATATAAAAATAACCACTAATTAGTTTTATAACACTCCCAATAACAACAAAACGTAACAAAATCCTTTTGTAAAATAAAGAGAGCAACAAAAAAAATAAAAAGAGCTAAGTCTTCATGTTTGGCATAGTTTAAACATGGTATTTATAGCAAAACTGTGGTTATACAAAACAAAAACATGGTTATAAAACTTTTACTATAATAAAACCATGGTTAATATTCTTAAGGAATTTGTATTTGTGTGTTATTTCTTATATATAACACACACACACACACACCACACACACACACACGGTATTTACTGCACTGCCTTAATTGTTTGATGTTTTGTTCGGTTTAAAAAATTAAAATAAAAACGTTTGAAAAAAAGATCCACACTCCGAAGTCCCGACCTGAATCAAAAGACCCGTGTGCCCACAGAAAAATCCCGATCTAAAACAAACGATTTGCGAACCCGCACCAAATGATCCACAATCCACGCTCCATAGTCCCGATCTGAATAATGATTCACGAAACCAACATTTCAGATCTGGACTTCTGATCTAAAGCAAAATGATTTGCGGTGATCTGAATCAAATACATACATTTTAAAAAGCATAAAAAAGTCCTGTTCTGAATCTGAATCAAAATCAAAGCCCCGATCTGAATGAAAAGATTCACGATCCGGTTGGAGCATTGATATTTTTTTCCAGAGTTTGGAAAAGCTCTGTTTCACACATCACTAAACGTACAAGCGATGTTGAAATTCTTAAATGAACGGCTCTTTTGAATAGCTTAAAATAAATGATTGGAGTCACGAGTGAATCAATCGGAGAGGTTCCAGAGTAAATGATTCACTCAATTGAATAGGTTTATCCCTCTTTTCGTGTCTTCATGCATGTTCACACACAAAAATTTGTCACGATGAGGCTTTTGAATCAAAACAATAGCTCCCTATAGAGTACAACCCCCTTTAGAAAGTACCTGACGCTTCAAATAACTTTGTCGATTGCATTGTTTCAACGCTAGGTGGTGAAAAGTGAGACTTAATAAATATATTTGTCACCGAATCATTAATTCAAGAGTCAAATTAATTTGTTCAATAACGCAGATTCATTCAGAAATTAAACAAGTGAAGCATTTTTTAGTGAGACATTGAATCATTCAAACAACGTTTTCATAATATTGTGTATTAAATATATTACATTTTAAATACATATATATTAAAATGTTTAATAATTCATTCAAATTAATTAAACCCTTTTAAATAGACTGCAGCAATAATATTTTGTAACACATTATTTTGTTAAGTTCAGAATCATGATCTCTATTTGAGACACAAAAAAATCTCAATTTATCCAGAATCGTTGGTTGGTGAGTTCGGTAGGAAATCAGTTGAAAGCATCCAGTCATCTCATGCCACTGAAGTGAATGTTGAAATGATCAGGGTCTCACCCGGTGTCCTGCAGGGAGTCCTGGGTCACAAACAGCAGCAGAAAGCATGCGCACCAGCAGGTCCTGGATGAAGCCCATGCTGTCGCCCACATTCAGCAGCCCTGCCTGCAGCACGCCGAGTGACGGCACGTCAGCGCTGAGATCAAACCCCAGGACCTTTCCAAAACAGCGCAGGAACTGCATGACCATAAGACAGTCTGAGAAACATCCTCCGGGCAACAGCAGACCCGCTATCCGTGACAGCGCTGGCAGAGGCTGCACATAGAGAGAAACACACTTACACAGTTAATTCATTCAAGAATAACTATCGGATGCTTATGTGGCTATTACATGTATGTGGTAGCAATGGTGTTCTAGAAGGTTGCTACTAGACATGTGCCGGTATTCGGTAATGCAATATATCACGATAATGACTATGCATGATATTGTGGGCACTTCAAAATAGAGAGAATGATTACAAATTATTCTGAATTTTGAATGCATTTTAAGAATACTTTTCCAATCAACAGGTCACAATATCGCTGTATGCTGCACTTTTTTTGCAACTAAATTTCAATATCGTGATAATACCGTATACCGTGATAAAAGCATTAGCAATTAATCGCAACATGAAAATGTGATACCGGCATATCCCTAGTTGCTACTACGTCTAGGTGGTTCTTATGTTGCTAGGCGGGTGGTTTTTGGGGATTTGATTGTCATATACACTGCCGGTCAAAAGTTTGGGATAATTACGATTTTTGTAATGTTTTTAATAGAAGTCTCTACTGCTCACCAATGCTACATTTATTTGATTAAAATTACAGCACAAATTTTGAAATATTATTACAATTTAAAATAGCTGTTTTCTATGGGAGTATGTTGTAAAATTAAATTTATTTATTTGATCAAATCTGTATTTTCAGCATCATCACTCCAGTCTTCAGTGTCACATGATCTTCAGAAATCAATCTGTAATGCTGATTGAATTTGATCTGATTTTAATTGATTAATTATCGGTGCTCAATTACTTATGTTTCTTATCAATTTTGAAAACCTTTTTGCTGCTTAAAATATAAATATTTTGTAACATTATAAATGTCTTTATGTCACTTTTGATTAATTTAATACATCCTTGATGAAAAAAGTACTAATTTCGGTTGAAATAAAAAGGTATCACGATTTCTACAAAAATATTAACTGTTTTAAACATTGATAATAATCAGAAATGTTTCTTGAGCAGCAAATCAGCATATTATTATGATTTCTGAAGATCATGTGACACTGAAGACTGAGTAATGATGCTGAAAACTCTGGTTTGATCACAGAAATAAATTACATTTTAACATCTATTCGCATAGAATACAGTTGTTTTAAAATTAATATTTCACAATTTTACTGAATTTGAGCAAATAAATGAAGCCAAAAAAAAAAAAAAACGGTTTAGCAATTTGGTTTGGTGCC
This sequence comes from Oxygymnocypris stewartii, assembly GCA_003573665.1. Lineage (NCBI taxonomy): Eukaryota > Metazoa > Chordata > Actinopteri > Cypriniformes > Cyprinidae > Oxygymnocypris > Oxygymnocypris stewartii. The sequence continues at coordinate 8,365 of QVTF01005017.1, read as the reverse complement.
ACTAATGGACCAGAAATGATGCACGTAATCTTTCTATTTGGTTCTGTGCTAAAGGGATTCAGTGGCTGCTGTAATTCACCTTGTGGTCTGACAGACGCATGTCTTCAGTGGGTTTGTTCAGCTCTTTGACCATCGCCAGCTCTAGCCGTCTGAGCTCCAGTCTGCGCTCCTTGTTCAGTCGTTTCTCATCTCGTTTCTCCCGTTTCAGTCGCTCTTTCTCCTGCGGAGACATTTAAGATGATATGACAACCCTTGTGTGCCAATAAGACTGATCTACTCATTTATAGTCTCTATGACTGAATGGATGAATGGACAGACACACTAAAGGAGAGATGAGAAGAAAGGAGGAAAAGAGAATGATGAAATGATAAAAGGAGCTGTATAACACACCTCAGCTTTCTTCCTGGCCTCGATCGCCTTCATCAACATCACATGCTGCCGATGTCTCTCCCGCTCCTACAACAACAAACATCTGACATCAGAGACCGAACGGAGGGAAGCAAATAAACAAAACTACACACGAAAGAACACACAAGAGGAGAACATATGAGCAAATTAACAAACAAGGAATTATACAAATAAATACAAAAACATCAAAATAAAACCATATGAAAGCAAGAATAAACAATGAAAAAAGTAAACAAATAAAAGAAACAAATATTTGAGAACAAAAATATAACAGAAGAGAAAGCAAATACAAGAAAGAAAAATAAAGATTATGAAAAATACTATACAATAAGAAAACAAAACGATGAAAAACATTAAACAATGAAAGAAACGAAAAAGCAAAGAGAATGAAAGCATAAAAAAGAAACAACAAATTAAAGACCAATTGAAAGAAAAATGAAAACAAGCCAGAAAAAATAAAACAAACAGAAATAGAAAATAAGACAGAATGAATACAAATAAAGAAAATACTTAAGAAAAAGAATAAAAGATGACTAAATAAGCAAAACATCAAATAAAAGAAACAAAATGATGAAACAGAACAAAGAATGAAATAAATCAAATGAGAATCAAACTAAATTTAGACCGAAAGAAACAAAAACTAAACCACAGCACATGCATCGTATCCTGCGAAGTGACAAAACTGCAGAAGCATGAAGATTTAGTGAAGCTTCAGCAGGTTAAGAGCGGAGAGTCTGCAGAACTACAACAGATCTGTTCACCAGCACAGCTCAGTCCTCCACTAAACATCTGGATGAAGCGCGAGTTATTCCAGGGGTTATATATCAAGCTTTCGGGTTTCTACGGGTCTTTAGTGCAGGACAGACGAGGGAGACGTGTCCAGAAATCTCTAAACTTCTTCAGTATAACAATATTTAAACATGATGCAAGAAATAACAGAATGATACACAAACAATGATTCATTTGGAAAACGGTTTCAGCTGCTGAGAGGCACTTTAAGGAAATGATTTGATTGCCGGTTTTAAATCTAAAACAACATGTACACTTCAGGGGCTGGATGTTCTCAAAGATCACAAACACTAGACGCCACGCAAATGAAAAACAAGCAAGAATCAGAACGAATGTTTATGATGTTGCATTGAAGGCTTGATGACATGAAGCTGCGTGGACACAAATCAAGTTTCCACCAACACAGATGGAAATATTGTGACTAATATCTGTTAACAGATTCCAGCTCTGTTCCAAAACAGTGAGCTGCCTATTAAGGGAGCACCCTAAATTAAATTAAACCCTCGACATCGCAATCAAGTCCTTCTTACAAGTCCTACATGTCAATAAACAAACGGCTCTCTAATTTGCCCATAAAATATCAATAAAAAACACTAATATCATGTCAAATTAATTCAACTGAACTATATAACTTAAAAAAAACTTTTCAGTATTATATGCAGTCCTGTTAATTGTATCTAAGACCATTAAAATAAATAAAACACACACACACACACACACACACACACACACACACGAAAAACTTAAATGAAAATTAGAAGTTGGAGTACTAAGACTTTTGAAAATAAATATTAAAACAAAAACAATAAAAGGAATTATAAAACTTTAAAAGAAAATAAAATATAAATAAATGTCAAATTCACATACAATTACTAAAAATAAAATTCAAACTGGAAATATAAAAAATAAAAGCCAATTCTAAATATAAATACTAAAATAGCATATAAATTATATTTAAAAAACATTTATAATTTACTATAATTTCTCTCATTTTGTCTGTCATCTTTGATGGATTTTTCAATGCATTCTTCTTGCAATGCTATGAGGTCTAAAAATGCTTCCCACATAGGCAGCTCACTAGGTTTCAGAAAAGAGCCCGTTTCTGTCTCCTTCGGCCGGCAGATGAAAGCAGATGCAGGGCGTCATGCAGGAGAAATACAAGCGCAGTCAAAGCAAAACACCCAAATCACAAGCATTTTACAATGTGTTAGATGTAGAGAAGTAAACATACCCATACCATATCTAGTCTATGTCTCTCCAACTCCTGCCAGTGAGAGTTGGCAAAGGCAAGAACAAAAATGAGTAAATAAATCAATGCATACGACCTCATTGAGCAACTCCCCAGAAGACGATTACCCACAATACATTTAGAGGAATAGCGGAGCCAAAAAAGATCATTCTTACAGAATTAATAATGACAGAATTGATTTCTGGCTAAACTATTTCTTTGAAGTAATCTCATAAAAGCAGCAGAGATCTGAGGCATTATTGTGAAGACGTCTGCTCATACCTGGTGCTTCAGGATGATGACCTGCTGTCTGCGCAGCTCCTTCTCCTTTAGACAAAGATCAGATTCATTAAAACACGCAAATATTCCCTTCCCGAGACGGGAGAGAGAAAGAGATGCAGATGAAGGGATGTCATAAGCAGATAGGATTTATTTCCGCGGTATATTGAAACGCCCGGGATATGATTGACAGGCGTATAGTCGAGGGGCACAAGAGTGTTAATGTAAAATGAGAAATGGAGTACCTCTGCCGTCTCAGGTCTCACAGAAAAATGGCTATAAAATGTGCACTAGTCAAGTTTCAGATTTTTATTTAGGGCATATTTTTTGCATCCTATGTTTCTAACCATATAAAACACACAATGTGTCATCAAATATTTCACCTGAATACTCGCTCAATTGTAACAGTTATTGCTGTTATCTGTCAAATCAAATCAATCACGGTGTATTTCTGTCCCAATGTCTGACTTTACTCTTAAGGGGGGTCACACACCGGATGCGAAGCGCAGCGCCGCGTCTAGAACAACTCGAAGTATCGCACACCAGACGCACACATTCTATACTAATAAATGACCTGAAGTGTGTTGTGACGGTTGTGTCCTGGTGAATTCAGTAAGTAGCAACCGACGACAGTGAATCACGACATACAATTGATAAATAGGCCAATATTGTAATATTTTGCATATGTAAAAATGTCTCAAGAGAAATATAAAAGATTAATTATACATTTAATTCTATATGTTTACATTTTATTCAAGCTGTAAAACTAATGTGTACAGTATTTTGCAGCAGTGGTATCTTGGTGTAATGTATTAACAATGGTTTTAGACAAATATGATGTTATTTAATATTAAACAATGCAGATGGCGCTCTGAGTCGTTGCTGGGCGCTGTGGACAGACGCCGAATGACGCCGCCGGTGTGAGTACATACATAGAAAACAATGTGTTCGAATTTTAAAGACATGGCGCGACGCGACACGGCACTGTGCTTCTCATTCGGTGTGAGACCCCCCTTTAGTGTGTTCATTGTTTTTAGTAAACGCATGTAATATTTAGCAAGAAGAGACATTGAGATAAACTGCTCATAGTGAATTATCAGTAAATCAAATACTACAAGAAAAGACAACAAACCTACCTTTATTCGTTTTTCAGCTTCTAGTATTTTGGCATTCGCAGCCTCCTCTTTCTTTTTTTTTAGCCTGTTGGCATAAACATATTTGACAGATAAATTAATACATTATTATAACATAAAATAAAGTTATTTAACCAGTAAATATTCGAATGCTTAGTACTGTATGAATTAAAGATGTGATAAATATCTCTTCAGATGTGATACAATTATATACTTTTCAGAATTCTAATAATATTTGATGGATGTTCCATATTTTTTTTTTTATTAAAAAGGGGTTTTTTTTTTTCCCCAAGTAGAGGAAACATCATTCAAACCAAACAGACACGGTAAAGAAGCAGATTTAAAATAAGATATACAAATAAAAATAATATACAATAAAACAAAAGCAGTTAGGGTTGATTAAATAACAATGTCCATTTGAAATATGGTCATAATGCTAACTGCTTGTCCTTATATGTTAAAGATTAATATGGACACTTAAAGAGGAACATTTGTTCAATTTCAGAGTAAAACTGTGTCATTCCAGGAGCAACATACAAGTCTTTAGAGTCAGACACGCTTCTTTATTAATTCATGCTATTTCCCACACTTTAAAATAATAGTGAAGTCATCAAAACTAACTTCTGCTATTTTCAATCTGATTTATACAAAACATTTCCCACACTTCAACATAATAGCTTTTCTATATAATTAATTATCCATAATTTATCATTGTACTATTATCAAATATTTAAGGTTTAACAAAGTAATATGAATATATATTTTTTGATGTATTAATTAATTCATTTATAAGCACCTCCAAAACTTCCCATGCTTCAGAAAAATGTACCGTTATTAAAACTGATGTCAAAGCGTGGAGAATTTCCATTACTCTAATTAAACTATAGCTGCACTTAGACAATTTTACAGTTGTATTATATTTATATTATTTTCACTGTACAGTGTATAAGCTTTTAGATTGTACATAAAAGTACCTCCAAAACCTGCCGAGCACGGAGTTCCTTCTCCAAACGCACCTGCTGGATTCTCCTGAACTTCTCCTGTGAAAGAGAGGAATGAGAAAGAATGAGGTTTGCACTGATGACATGTGGAGCATCTTATGCAGAAACACAAAGGTAAAGACTGATCTGAAGTGTCACAAACTACAGGTCATGAGGAAACCTGCTGTTTCAGAATCTTCATCTGTTCCTTGTGTTTCCGCCGCTCTTCAGCCGCCATGATCGCTGGAAGTTCATAGGAGATGGTGAGCAGGTTTAGCAAGTGTATTAGAAATCAAAATGAAACGTCAGTTCACCTTGCTGTCTCCTGGCCTCTTTTGCCGCTCGTGTCAGCGCTTGCTTCTCCAGCTTACGCATCAGCTTCATCTGAGCCGCCTGCCGCGCGATTTCTGACCGGTACACAAGAGATTTAGAGCTCATTTAATGCACAGCAAGTCCAACTACTGACAGGCTTTCTGCAAGTTTTATAAAGATACATTAAGACCTTTTTAAACCCGATTAAAGAATTTCAGGAACAAATAGAAGTTCCACAAAGCACTCTTCTGTCACTTTATCTTTATTTTGGTGCGTCAATCTATTAAATTACTTAGTATTTGAAACCATAATCCACACTCACAATGTCTTTTTACATTTTTCTTTTTGCATTGGTGATAATTGAACAATAAACTGTAAAAAGAAGACTGTTTTTGTGAGTGCGGCGTTTCATATACTAAGTAATTTAATAGAAGGCAATATTGACAATACATCAATATATTCTCTAAATGTAAATGTCTGAGGAGAAAACAATGAGTTGCATCAGCAGTGCACTAATTTTTACCAATAAATAGCTTAACGAGCTACAGTATTTAAACTTAAACTTAATTTTGTTCAATCCCCCCCCCTCCCCCCTCCCTCCATCGTGTCTTCATTTTGCAAGTAAATTCAGGGAGGTTTAAACATTTTTTGTAAAATGAAACAAATATACTGACATTTTTCAATTATTTTCAAATATGGAGTTATTTTTTATTATAGTTTTGGCAGTGCATGCAACATTTAACACCATGACTATCAATTTAAGACTCTTAATTTGTGAAAGAGTAAAATAATAATTTTAAGACCTACAGAAACCGTGTATAGAGAAGACATGAAAACATCTAATGTGAAGATTCTTCAAAAAAGACAGAATTAGTCATTTTGGGTGAACTAAATCTAAAATCTTGATTAGTTTCCCATCTTTGCTAAAACAGATCAGATGTAAGGGTCTTGTTTTGGTACCCTGGGCCTCCAGTCTGCGCAGTAGTTTGACCTCAGAGCTGCTGACAGCATCAGCTTCACTCTCGTCAGGTGCTCTGCTTTTCCTGCGAGAGCCAGCGGGGTCAAGATTCTTCAGACGACCTTCTATCGCTAAGATACGAGGAACGACTTCCTCTTCCTTCAGTAAGCACCACTGTAACCCCTGAAGAAGACAACGACAATTATTATCTGCCACAAAATGTATAATAAAAATAATTATTACGGATTATTACTATTATTTTTAGTAGTAGTAGTAGTAGTAGTAATATTAATAATAGTTTATAATAATATTTTTTATTATTATTATTATTACTGTTGTTGCTTAAATTTTTAAAATCTAATTTTTTTAGATAATTTAAAATTTAAACAAAACACACTAACAGCCTAAAAACACTGTTTAGCAAATAAATATAAATTTGAGTAAAAATTAAATTATTATTATTATTATCATCATTAGTAGTACGAGTAGCAGTAACAGCATAATAATAATAATAATATCTACAATTATTTGTTATTATTGTTGTTGTTGCTTCAATGGGTTATTTTAATGAAATAATTTCATAAAAACACTAACACTGCATTTGTCACATTTTTTGTAAATAAAACATTAAGTTTAGTAAAACAAAATATTTGTATTATTATATTTTTTATATAATTATATGATTCTTTTTATATTGTATTATTAGTAGTAGAAGTAGTATAGTATAGTAGTAGTAGAGTAGTAGTAATAGTAGTAGTATAGTAGTAGTAGTAGTAGTAGTAGTAGTAGTAGTAGTAGTAGTCGTAGTCGTAGTAGTCGTCGTAATCGTAGTAGTAGTAGAGTAGTAGTAGTCGCTAGTAGACGAAGTAAGTAGTCGTCGTAGTCGCCGTCTCGTCATCGTCGTCGTCGTCGCCGTCGTCGTCCTCGTCGTGCCGTCGTCGTCTCGCCGTCTCGTCGCCGTCCTCGTCGCCGTCCTCGTGTCGTCGCGCAGCGTCGTCGCCGTCGTCGTCGTCGTCGTCGTCGTCGCCGTCCTCGTCGTCGCCGTCCTCGTCGTCGCCGTCTCGTCGCCGTCGTCGTCGTCCCTCGTCGTCGCCGTCTCGCCGTCGTCGTCGTCGTCTTCGTCGTCGTCGTCGTCGTCGTCGTAGTCGTCGTCGTCGTCGCCCGTTCGTAGTCCTCGTCGTCCTCGTCGTCGTCGTCGTCGTCGTCGTCTCGTCTCGTCGCCGTCGTCGTCCGTCGTCTCGTCGTCGTCGTCGTCGTCCTCCTCGTCGTCGTCGTCGTCGTCGCCGTCCTCCTCGTCGTCGTCGTCGTCGTCGTCGTCCTCCTCGTCGTCGCCCTCGTCGTCGCCGCCGTCCTCGTCGCCGTCCTCGTCGTCGCCGTCGTCGTCGTCGTCGTCGCCGTCCTCGTCGCGTCGCCGTCCTCGTCGTCGTCGCCGTCGTCGTCCTCGTCGTCGTCGTCTCGTCGCCGTCCTCGTCGCCGTCCTCGTCGCCGTCCTCGTCGTCGTAGTCGCCGCCGTCGTCGTCGTCGTCGCCGTCGTCTCGTCGTCGCCGTCCTCGTCGTCGCCGTCTCGTCGTCCCGTCCCGTCGTCGCCGTCGTCGTCGTCGTCGTCGCGTCGTCGTCGCCGCCGTCCTCGTCGCCGTCTCGTCGTCGCCCGTCGTCGTCGTCCGTACGTCGTCGTCGTCGTCGTCGTCGTCGTCGTCTCGTCGTCGCCGTCCGTCGTCCCGTCGTCGTCGCCGTCCTCGTCGTCGCCGTCGTCGTCGTCGCCGTCGCCTCGTCGTCGTCGTCGCGTCGCCGTCGCCTTCTCGTCGTCGCCGTCGTTCCTCGTCGTCGCCGTCGTCCGTCGTCGTCGTCGTCGTCGCCGTCGCCTTCCTCGTCGTCCTCGTCGTCCTCGTCGTCGCCGTCGTCGTCGTCGTCGTCCTCGTCGCCCGTAGTCGTCGTCGTCGTCGTCGCCGTCCTCGTCGTCGCCCTCGTCGTCCAGTCCCCCCTCCTCTCCCCTGCTCCTCCTCCTATCTTCTCTTCTTCTTCGCCTCTCCCTTTCCTTTTTCCCCCCCCCCTCCCCCCCCCTTTCCCTCCCCCGCTCTCCCCTCGGTTGTTCCTTCCCCCCCGCCCCTTCCCTCCCTTTTGTTCAGTCTGTACAGGCCCGTTTGCCTTGCCCCGCGCCAGTGCACTGAAGACTTAACCTGCGGTCCATCCTCTGGCTTCATCGAAGTCACCCCGCTTTATTTTAGCACTGAAGCTAAAATGCTCCGTGTAATGTCGCTTATCCCGTTTCTGGTCAGAT
>QVTF01005016.1:0-29578 GCA_003573665.1 Oxygymnocypris stewartii | reverse complement strand
CATCATGACGTCCTTATGGCACACGGATGACGTGCTCACGGATGACAGGACTGACGCACTCAATGGGCTCCATCTCTAGTGCCCAAAATGCGCACAAACCTCGTGAGGTCAGAGGTCTTGAGGTCGCGCCGGATTTAAATGTCCATTCAGAGACGCACGCGGCGACGCGCACCGGCTTGCCCCTTTTCTGCAGTGTGCAATTATAGACCAGGATCACAAATTAACCAGGGTTTGGGGTAAAAAAAAATATGCTACCCTACCCCACATATTCAAAAATGACAATTCTTCTTCTTTTCGAACATTTTATATGATTCTAAACTACTCGTTTTAGTAATAGACAAATACTTGTACGCATAAAGATAAAAAAATGCCATGATATCGTTCAGTAATTTATGATTCTGTTATAGGATTTCGTTTTAGGCACAAGAGTGAAACTTCTTGCTTGATTGTACAACAGTTTTCACGGCATCGCTTTTGTAATTATGAATTATAATGAATCATTACGCGTCTCTTAGATTTCAGAAATACTTCACTGATCTATTGCATTGTAAATACAAGCATAAAAATAACGCTAAATAAATCACTGAAAGGATGCACAAAAATACCTAACCATTATTTCACAACGAATTAAAGCAGTGTAAATGCACCTAAATACATATTTAATCTTAGTCCACATGCAATCCACACATACAGATACACACACATATATAAATGTTTTTCATTCTCTATTAGAAAATATACACGCCTATAAGAAAAATCCTTAGACGTCTAAATGAGAAGAAATAAAGCGTGTGAATGAAGTAAATGGATGAGAATTACAGCAGAACAAAGCTTTCGCTTGATTTCACAGCTTCAGAAGGATTCTTCAAATCAAGAAAAGATTTCGCAGCATCATTTTAAAGCACAAAACATGATCTTTCAGCAGCTCTTAATTTAACCACCCTGAAGTAATTAACCACTCAGTGTGTTCGGCGTGACGTCACACAGAGGACAATTAACACGGATCTATCTGTTCTCGTTAGTTGAATAGTGACTCGCGGGTCAATGAAGCATGTGTTAATAAAGTATAAAGATTTACAGTGAGCCACGAGTGTTTTAAAAAGGCCATAAAATAAGCCTGTTATTTAATAAGCAAAACTTTATTATAAAATAATAAAACATTTTAAATTGGTTGATTTATCAACAGTTTTCTTTTTTCTGACAGGGACACCCGAGAAAAAAACCCACAGGCCAAATGTTTAAAAAATGATAATTTTCCTTTCATGAAAACGCACAGATTTCACGTGGCCTGTTTTTGTTAAATTAGACTGCTTACGTTCTCCGTGGACTCCCCGTGGCACCCGCTCATCTGGATGTCAAAGGGGTCCTCGATTAGAAATCCCTCCGAGACTAGTTTACTGGAGATGCACGAGGCGTCTTACTCCATCCACAGGACGAGAAGGTGTGAGAGAAGAGCAGAACTTCATCACGTGCTGCCTGAGCGCGAGAGCGAATGGAAAGTGTGTGTGTGTGTGTGTGTGTGTGTGCGTGCGTGCGTGCGTGTGTGTGTGTGCGTGCGTGCGTGTGTGTGTGTGCGTGCGTGTGTGTGTGTGGGGGGGGGGTCATGATCCACCTCTTCTACCTCTGCGTTATACGTGTGATGAAATGAAGTGTTGATTGAACTTGCTCAGACTTTAGGAGTTCTTGATGTGAGCAGGTGTGACTCACCTGGACAGCACGTGTGTGTGTTTCGTGAAAGTGTTGTCTTTCATGCGTATAATGACATTTTCTACTATTTGGGAACAGTTGTACATTTCCCACTTACGAAGGGTAACGCTTTTCTTCTAATTATGTACATTATTTTCTTTCTGTCATGATTTATTTATGCTGTTAACACTCGTTGTGGGGGGGGGGGGGGGGTCACGTTCAATGACGTCGTCTTGTTTGTTACGTGCAGCCATATTTAGATACACCGAGGAAATTAATGATGCTCAATATGCAAATCAAGCCATAATGACTACAACCTTCAGAGAAACAATGCCTCGTGCAAAGCCGTAATCTCGCAGGAAGGATGTAATCTACGAGTTTATTTCTTCAGCACACTTTCAGGATGTTAATGCCGCTGGAAGAAGGAGAGAGAGCACGAGAGATATTATTAAATCCTGTAATAATCATCATGATGTGTCTTTGTGTTTGTCACCAGGCAGAACAGCGTTCATCTGCTTCAGGAGCTCATCTCAAGAACAGCACAGTTTGTCTTCAGCAGGGGAGTATTTTGATTCGTCTAGATTGTAATATTAATATTAGATTTTTAGTTTTTAATTGTGGTTTATTTCTCACTGATTGAACAGTTTAGTTTTTAGGAGAACAGTCGAGTTTTATTAAAACACATTGTGCTGCAGCGTCAGCCAATTTTCATTGCAACCATATAATTCGATTTATACATTAAGACTGAAGGGAATAAAATTATTTATATATATATATATATATATAGCCTATGATGTATTCTAAATAAAGTAACAATATTGCCAAACGTACATGTCATGTGAAAAGGCATTGGTTCGTCAGCTGTGTTTGAGCTCGTGCTGGTGGTCAGGGATGTTCTCACGCGCATTATGAGCGAATCGCAAACATCTTTTATGCTTCTCATAATGCAAAACGGTAATTACTGGTAACATTGATACAAATAAAATTATTATTTTGTGTCTGAAAGCAAGTAATGTTTTTAGGAATGTCTTTAAAATAAAATATAAAAATCTGTATGTAATATGCAAAACTAAACGACAATAGAACATAGAACATAGATTGAGTTATTTTTGTTTTCTTATAGGCTTTTTATATTTTCAGAACGTTCATAAACATAAAAGAGAAGGACAAATAGCAGAACAACGACACTCTCTCTCACACACACTCTCACACACACACTCTCACACACTCTCACACACACACACTCTTTCTCTGACACACACACCCCCACACACACACTCTCTCACTCTCTCTCTCACACACTCGCAGACATGATGCTTTTGTTCAGGTTAAAATCAAATATTACAGTCTTCTTTAAAACGAATGAGACATATCCTCTATTTTCAGAGGTACAGACCTCTGTAGACACTGATGAAGCCACACAAAAAATCAATCTCATAATCTCAGAATTTTGGATGTGAAATCTGTGTGTTTAGCCTCATCATTCATTCTTATTTTATTTCTTATTTTTATTTAAAATGCATTTCTTATTAGTTCAGATTTTAGGACGTTATACATTACTTGAGCTTTATATTTCGACAGTTGTTCATTCTGGAACCCATGAATGCGCGCGCGTGTGTGTGTGTGTGTGCGCGCGTGCGTGTGTGTGTGTGTGTGTGTGTGCATGTGTGTGTGCGTGCATGTGTGTGTGTGTGCGTGTATGCGTGCATGTGTGTGTGTGTGTGTGTGTGTGTGTGCGTGCATGTGTGTGTGTGCGTGTGTGTGTGTGTGTGAGGCGGCGCACAGATCTGTGTTATTGCGTTACAGCGACACCTGGCGGCAGCTTTAGTCCAACAGGAGATATTTCCATCAGGAATCTAAGAACTATATTCGCTGTATATGATCGTTGATATTCTATAACGCACCTCTTTCATTTATCACAGTTTTCTGACAGAAAAACGCGTAATTTTCACAAAAGATTGAAGAGAAGTTTGATAGGATATTTTGAGCTGCACTTCTTCATAAAATTAATAAACAGATTTCTACCATCTGAACAAGGGATGAAATCTATCTATCTATCTATCTATCTATCTATCTATCTATCTATCTATCTATCTATCTATCTATCTATCTATCTATCTATCTATCTATCTATCTTATAAAATATTATAACCTATAATCATATTTATGTAATGCTTTAAACCTAATTGATATGTTAGTACTTTATTTGTATGTATTTGACTTTTCTCAAAAATAAAGATGATTATAGAAGCAATTACTGGCTGTGTTGGGTATGATCCAAAATATGTTTTATTGATAGATAGGAATTATTATTCGGATTGTTGTTTTTGATGGCACATGTATTGGCATAAACAAAGATCTTTATTGTGCTATATTAAAACGCATTAACATGTATTTTCCTGATGAATACTTCCTCGTGCTGGGTTTCTTGTTTAACTTCAGCTCGCTCGATCAGTGTGTGTGATACATATAGCATCGATTTTAAGTGTGCATCTCTTATGAATTGAGATGTCGATATATTTCTAAACCTGGATGATATCTGCATTATCGTAAAAAAATTAAAAATAAGAATGAATCAACTGCTATTCTCATTTATTTAAACCCGCGCGTTTACAAACATATTCTATTTATTTCGAATCAAAAAGTCTCTTAATTTTCAGATAGAAGCGTTTATTTATTTCTTGCCTGCCTTCATGCATCCCATGATCACGTCACATTAACTCATTAAAGGTGTTGAATGTCATTTTCAGTCTTCCAGCAATAAAGATGTGTAACAGAACCATACATGTGTTTGTCCTTGCAAACGTATTTTAAAAGAGCATTTGATGTAACTGCATATTTATCAAAAATAAAGGTTTCCTACTCCATCAAACCAAACCCAGAATCACATCTCACCAGAAGCTGCCTGTGTTTCAGAAGCAGATCACTAGACTTCTGTTTTAAATATGAAGTGTTTCAATATATCTGAGTTTAGGCTGTGAAATGAGTGAACTCAAAGCTGGATGTTTAAACCAGGATTTATGGCTCTTAGTTTTGACCTGAATCTGCAAATGTTTTATCACAGTATATTGATAAGGTTTTTTAAACTCAACTTACAAAGACTACAAATTGTGAGTACTACGGTATTCTGTATCTAACAAGAGACGTTCTCAGAATTTGGCCAATGTTCTCTTAAAGTAATATTAATATAGTGGGAAAATGATATAATGTTTGCAAAAATGACCAAATGTAATGTTCTCTTTTAAAACATTAGCAAAACTTAATGGGGACATTAGCAAAAAATGATGCACAATTATTTTCAACATCGATAATAATTTCCTAAGCAGCAAATAAGTAAATTAGAATGATTTCTGAAGGATCATGTGACACTGAAATTCAGCTTTGCATCACAGACCTTTTACAATATATTCAACTTATTGACAATATTACTGTTTTTACTGAATTTGTGATCAAATAGATGCAGCCTTGTTGAGAATAAGAGGCATACGTCCATAATCTGATGAAATAAAGAACAAGCAATCAAAAAAAGACAGGTAGAAAGCCTGATGTGAAATTGTTTATATGGCTTTATTTTTGGAGCTCACACTGCTTTACCTTTCTGTTCAACATCGGCAAAGCTTGAAATCACATTCTGACTCATGTGGTCAACAGGTAGCAACAAATGCTCTGCATTTTTATGAAAATATAAGCAGAATGTATTGTACATCTCTTCCACCGGGGATAGGCAATACATGGCCAGGAGAACTTGAACGCTGTTAACACGGCTCTGAAATATCAGCAACATTTAGAAGCCTTCCCGATCCGTTCTGAACTCTAAACGGTGTACATTCCTCAGCCCCGAACCCGTGCTAGTCTTCAAATGATGCGTGATGGCTTTCTCTCTCACTCCGCTAATCGTAAACAAACCTGCAAATCCTGGCAGGCTCATTTACCCAGAAGCCTCATTGTTCTCTATTTACATAAATACGTTTGAACCTGCAACACAACAACGTCTGTGATAACATACATTTGCAAGTGAGCATTGACGGTGAGCGTAAAGGCCCGGTCTGTACGGGAATATTACTTGTACGAGCCGTCAATGCCTTTATTAATAGTTTAATTATGCATAATATATTACTGAACTAAAACGTAGCTTTACCAAACAAGAGTACCAGACTTCTCTTTTTAATCCTGTATGCTTGCACAAACTGCATGTATCATTTTTTTTTGTCTTTTGTAGTTTTCCCCACACGTGGCACAAGCGATGCATGTCCCATGCCCCCGACCCCAAACACAAACACACCCGCCCTCCCCGTTTATCATATATATATATATAAATTGTAATACTTGATGTAGCACTCGCACTCTGCAGAAACATATATAATAATACTAAAGTGAAATCTTTGCATAGAAAAGCCGTCCGCGATCACGAGGCCCAGCCCTCGGACAGACGCATGCGCTTGACAGACGGACTCTGCCGCTCGTCCGGAGAGGGTCTCAGCAGTCCCATGGGCGAGTGGAAGTCGCGGTCGCTGCCCTCATACGAGCTGCCGCAGCTGCTCAGGCTGTCGACCGGAGAGCGGCCCGCGTCCTGCCGCAGCTGACCCTGCTGCTGCTGCTGCTGCTGCGGAGGCTGGGCGTAGCCGCCGGCCCGGTCTCGGGGAGGAGACACCGGTTCAGACTTGATGTGCAGGCTCTGATTGGACGGCAGCGAGAGGGTGGAGCTCTGACATAACTGCTGTGTGCTGGTGCAGTTCCTGCGGCCGGAGAGGAAAGACACAGTTAGAGACCGAGGAGAATAATACATGAATTTCCTCACCGTTTTTTAGAGATTAATATAAAAAGGCCCATGTTTTAATGTGCCTTACGCACTTTTCAAACAGTAAATCCATTGAGCTCCATTTTTTATGTTTACAACAATATTTTTATGAGAAATTGTATTATCAGCAAAATTATTTAAGTGAAAAGTTTAACTTTAACATTTTGAAATAATGAAATAATAAACTGAAATAGTGAATTTGAGATTATATTATATTAGTTTCATATTTTTCATTAAAAATTTTAACAATTTTACATGGATTTGAGAATGTATATATATAATATTTTATATTAGCTTGATATTTTATTTAAAAAATGTAGCAATCTAATTGAAATAAAAAAATCAGATTCCCGCAAAATAAAGTGAACATTTTAAACTGCAAAAATTAAGATGAATTTGAGATTATTATATTATCAGTTTGACATTTTATTGAAAATTTTGCCATCGAATTAAAAATGAAACCCCAGATTCCCCGAAAAAAAAGTGTAAAGTTGAACTGAAAAAAACATGTATTTGACATTATATTATATTATATATTAATTTCACATTTTATTTTGAATCTAATTAACATAAAACCCAAGTTTTCAGCAAAACTATTTAAGTGAACAGTTAAATTAACATGAAAATTAAGTTAGCAACATTAACTTGAATTTAAGAATGTATAATGTCGTGCTATATTAGTTTGACATTATTACAATTTTTACTTTGCAATAAAAATATAATCTCAAATTCCCAGCAAAACAATTTAAGTGAAAAGTTGAACTGAAAATATGAAGACTATTATTATTTTACATTGTATTAGTTTTTATTTAAAATATTGAGTTTGCATAAATGATTATAATACATGAATAATGAGTATGACATGTCCACAGGGATTTTTCTGTGCTTCTAGGGAGCGTAAGCGCTGATATCAGGGTGTTCTGGGGGCATTCTGCTCACCCGAGATGTCCAAGACCAGAATGCTGCATGTTCTGTGGCCAGCCGGTCATCGAACCCAGATGAAGAGAAGCCGAGCTGTTAAAACCGGTCAGAGAGGACAGGTCTCCGCTGCTGAGAGAATATTCTAGAAGAGGAGAGAAACATCTCTGTTACTGCATCAGAAAGATAGATGCTCAACGGATCTCAAGTCATGCGCCACTGGTGGTGTGTCCAAGACTCTTCAAACAGATTAACTGAGCGAGATAGAAACTGTTCATGTCAAAACAATGACTGTCAACTAAATGTACACCATAAAAATATCAAACTAAAGAAAAAATGATATAAAAATACACACTATGATTAATATCTTTGGGGGTAGTCATATTTTCTTTGTTAAAAGTGACATTTATAACATTACGAAATACTTCTATGTATTTTCTACCTCTATGTATGTCTATATCTTACATTATTGACACAATTTTTCTATTTTGATATTGTGCAGTTGCTTTGTTACAATTTGTATTGTTAAAAGCACTGTATAAATAAAGTTGACTTGACTTCTATGTCATAGATCTGCAAAAATGAGTATCTAACAACAAGCAGCACAACGGATCATAAACATGATAATAATCAGAACTGTTTCTAGAGCAGTATATTATAATGATTTCTGAAGATCATGTGACACTGAAGACTGGAGTAATGATGCTGAATATTTAGCGCTGCATCACAGAAATACATTACATTTGTAAATCAATTAAAAAAAGAAAACAGTATTAAAATTGCAATGATATTTCACAATATTACTGTTTTACGCCTTTAATAAACGCATCCAAACTACTGAACGGTATATAGATATATGAAATAATAATAAATAAAATATTTTACATTTACATTTAGCAGACACTTTTATCCAAAGTGACTTACAGTACTTCATGCTATACATTTTTTTATCAGTACATGTGTTCCCTGGGAATCGAACCCACAACCTTTGCGCTGCTGACGCAATGCTCTACCACTGAGCCACAGGAACACATATTAACTTTTAATATAAAATAATATGATGCTTATGTCCCTCTACAGTAAGCTGCTTCTGATTCACTCCATATGTGAGGTGATCTGTTTTTGGTATAGTTGTATTGTATCTGAATTGTCCTCAGCTCTCACCTGTACCGTATGAGGTAGAGATGGCTGATGGGTAGCCGCCCATTCCCTGTCCTGGCAGAGTGGGCGTGGCTACAGACACCACCGGTGTGCTCAGAGACTGGGCCGACTGGAGTTGTTTATTCTCTGGTTCTGTGGGAAAGAAATGCGATTTTTAAAACAACAGCAACTAAAATGTAATCGGTCTCAGTAAATGTGCAGGAGGTGTCATATCTGCCCCATCTAACTGCTTAATAGATCATGTGACCAATAACAGGTAATTACCCTCCACCCCGCAATCATCCAACATCCAGCCAGAGTCCCACTGCTGCTATGGCAGCGGTTCTCAATTCCAGTCCTCGCACCCCCCCGCTCTGCATATTTTGCATGTCTCTCTTTGTTAACACACTTGATTCAGATAATCAGCTTGTTAGAAATGCGCTCCATGCATGAACTGTGTTCCGATTGACATGCTCCCTACACAGGGTCCATTGCTCCCTACACAGGGTCCATTGCTCCCTACACAGTGTCCATTGCTCCCTACACAGGGTCCATTGCTCCCTACACAGTGTCCATTGCTCCCTACACAGGGTCCATTGCTCCCCTACACAGTGTCCATTGCTCCCTACACAGGGTCCATTGCTCCCTACACAGGGTCCATTGCTCCCTACACAGGGTCCATTGCTCCCTACACAGGGTCCATTGCTCCCTACACAGTGTCCATTGCTCCCTACACAGGGTCCATTGCTCCCTACACAGGGTCCATTGCTCCCTACACAGGGTCCATTGCTCCCTACACAGGGTCCATTGCTCCCTACACAGTGTCCATTGCTCCCTACACAGGGTCCATTGCTCCCTACACAGGGTCCATTGCTCCCTACACAGTGTCCATTGCTCCCTACACAGGGTCCATTGCTCCCTACACAGGGTCCATTGCTCCCTACACAGTGTCCATTGCTCCCTACACAGGGTCCATTGCTCCCTACACAGTGTCCATTGCTCCCTACACAGGGTCCATTGCTCCCTTCTCCCACACTTCAATGCACTTTGAATGGAATACGTTCGCTTCGAACTGGAATCATGGCAGAATATCCTGTAATGTCCACTTCGCAGGGCACTTATGTTCGAATAGAACAAACGTCTGAAGCGATAAGAGTAACATACGAAATATGCAGAGCGTGGGGGCACGAGAACTGGAATTGAGAACCGCTGTGCTATGGGAACCGCTAAAGCAGTCCCTTTGGCAACAGAGGAATGAGACTGTCTCGTGTGCATTTGACATAAGAACTATAGTTTGTCCTTCTGATGGTTAAGACTTACCAGCAACATGTCAACATCCTCCGACTGGTGAGCAGTTAAAAAGAATACAATTCTAATTAGTTCTAGTAACATTGCACTTTATGGCATATATCTGATGGTCAGTATTGGTTTATATGGCAATGCTGGTCATCAAGTGCAGCGATGGGACTAGATGTGTGGTAATGCTGTGAACTCACGATGTTCTTTGAGCCGGGAGGGATGAGGACGCGCAGGTCGGGCTTGCGGTTGCTCATGGTCATGATCATGGGTGGAGGAGATTTGGCCTGCATGTTCTTGCTCATGCTCCCCGGAGAGACCAGCAGACCAGGGGAGTTGCGGTGGTTTCCGTACCCGTTCCCTGTGGGACAGTCGGAGAGGACGCGTCAATCTAACACTAGTGACCATACAGAACACGTTTACACGACTATAAACACTGCAAACCATGCCAGAGCAATTTCACATTTCACAAATACAATACACAACTTATATCAAAACAATGGAGATTTATGGAAATTTCTTTTTCTGATATGATTAGAAGCAATTTTAAGATTCTATATTTTAAGTAGAAAAAATAAAAACAAATAAACATATGAAGCTTTAGATCATGTCCCCACATTTGCATAAATGACTATTTAAGCACATAAAGGTAATCTTCACACAGTAACATATTACAAACACAAATTAACACTTTTTTTGCATTGTTTACTAATTTGTTAAAAAATAAAAATGCATAATATATCAAATAAATTAAGAAATAATTTGTCACTTTATTTTAAGGCCAAATTCTCAAACCATTTACAATATCTTTTGTCTCAATAAATTCCTAATTTGCAGCTTATTAATAGTTAGTAATGCAGTTATTAAGTTTAGGTATTGGGGAGGATTAGGGATGCAGAATATGGTCATGCAGAATCTGTGGTTTATAAGTGCTAATAAAGCCAGTATGGTAATAATATGTGTACTAATAAGCAACTAGTTAATAGTGAGAATTGGTCGCTATAGTAAAGCGTTCCCATTCATTTTAATTAGCAAGGAAGTGACAGTGAAGACATTTATAACCCAAATAAACATTATTTATAACAAAATACTGCTAATACTAATAATAATGACTATTATTAGTATTATTATTACTACTGCTTTCTGCATTTATTTATTTTGTATATTTTTTTATTCAAATTGAGCTTCAGAAGATTTGTTATGAAGCACATCTTTAAAAATAATCAGAGAGCGTTTGAACTACTTCCTGTTTGAAGAGGTCATAATAAATTGTCCCTTGAACCCTAAAATGCCTCGGTGGACCTGACAGCGGTCACAGTGTCTGATACATCTGTCTAAAACATACAAAATAACATTATTGTATCTGTGGTTGTTTTCAAGATATTTGATCATAAGTTACGTTTCCACAAGCTTTCTAAGAAGTCCGCTACAATGTTAGCTCTGTGGTCTTTTTCAAGACGCTGTCACTAAATGGTTTCCATCTGTCACAGTAACAGCACAGAACGGTCTTACGGGTAACGATTGGGAAAAAAGTGAACGTTATGGAAGAAAAAATGGCAAACGTACAACAGCACTTTACATCAGTTAACAAAGATTCACTTTTGGATATTTTGATCTTTTCCGAGACTTGCATATGGTAAGAAAAAAAGTCATAAAGACAATTTAGACTTCTAGTTTTCAACATTTTGCTTTTCATCAATGTCCGTTTGAGTCTTCTGCACCAAACCAGGGCTGGTGTCGACAGCCAGTGAGTTCTCTGCGAGCTTCGCTAAACTCTTTCGTGCATGCGCTGGCTCAAATGTTAGCGGCTTTTCATCTTTTTCATCACTGAACCGCGTTCACTAACAAACGGCACATCACGGAGACGCTTTGGACCTTTCTGTGGTGGATTCTGGACGTTCTACGAATACACTGCGTTATGTTTCCCTCTCGCCTAACGAAGGTGTTGACGGCTTCATCATATTAGAATTCAGCGTAGGGTGTTTTTTATTTGAAATATACTATTTAAGGCCCTTCACCGCGACATCCTACAGCGGCCGCTGGGTAAATATCCGGGGAGGAACTAGCCGAGAAAAGGAAGCTTTGAATCAAACCGAGTGGCTCCGTCTGTCTATTGAGACAGCAAACACACACACGTATGGTGAATACACACGACTCTTACCGGCGCTGGTGCTCACTCCGCTGCTGAGGTCTGGACCCATGGAGGCCACCTGAGGATAGGACAGAGAAGACATTAAACAAGACTGACACGCCTGACTGACGCCTCCTTCCTGAAAAAAACCCATCTGTAAGTCTATCCGAACCACAAACCCCTGTTCGGCCCGATGGAGGAGATGCCACCGTCCAAGAAAAACCTTCGAAAAGTCTGCGCGGTTTCAGACGTCGCCGGCCCTGCCAAGACTCATATTTAGTTTTGCTCCTGTAATACGAAGCAAATTGTTCCAGGAGGGCCAAGGATAATGACAGGACAGACGCTGGCGGTCTGACCAGAGCACAAAATAGATCTTTTAGGACAATAATAACAAGCCCACGGAAGGATTACGCGTCCCACACGTGTGCTTTTTCTTCCCATTGCTTCCTCTTTCTCTTTCTCTTTTCTCTATACACACATTTCTTTTGGCCCTGTGGACTTGAAATGAAACACTGCTAAGACTTTTCTCACCGTCACACGTGTCTACAAGATCCAAAGGTGTGTTACTATACATGCATCACAAGACAATACTGTATTATTCATTTATCCCTGAAGCAAATGTCATGTTTTTGGAATACGATCGTATATTTAATTGAAATCATATTATTTATACTTCGGTTTTATATATGTATCGCATGATTGTGTGTAATTGTCGTCACTTGTTTTGTTTGACAATGCTCCGGTTTCTTTGGTAGTTCTTCGGTACACAAGTACACCAATGTTTGATAAAACGTTATTCGTTGAAAAATGGTTGTTTGCGATGGTCAAATAACACAATTTGTATAAATAATTTGTACATAATATTTTCACTTTTTGTTTAGACTGCTGTAGTTAAATAAATGTCATTAAATTTAAACTAATTTAATACATTTAATAAATTATTTAATAAATAATACTTTTTAAATTACATTTCAAATATACATCATATATTTTCTTAAATAAATTACACTTCATTTAAATTAAAATTTTCATTCTTAAATATTTTTTATAGTTAAAACATAAAAGAAAATATTTGCAATATATATATATATATATAAAAAGACGCATTCTTTTTAACGCAATTGACCCAAGTTTGAATCCGCCTTTTGCTGAAATTTTTTCTTAGTTTCAAATCTCATATTGCATCAAAAAGGGCATTTATTTTCATAAAAATAAAGGAAATATTAAAAAGTAGAAAATAGAAGTATCGGGTCGGGTTAGGGTAGATATACGGAGGGCTTTATTGTCCCAATAAGGTGGCATCCATTTAATAATTTGAATTAAAACTATAATTTACACTCAATACATTATTATTGCATACTGTTTTATAATGTACTATAACACTGAGGTGGCAGATAATTGCCGCTATTTGCAATAAGTAGCTATAGATAGCAGAAAATCTTGCTATTTATTGTAAATAGAATCTAGCTATTGCACTTAGTGTACATAGCATATCATTAAAAAATACTGCTATTTCCATTTAGAGTAAATAATATCTATCGCTAAGAAAATATGCTATTTATACTTTAGTGCAAATAGCCGCTGCCATATATAGTATATATATTGTTTGATGGATTTCCACATTCAAGATTGAAAGGGTGGTTCTGGTAAAACATAAAAGGAACAAAAACAAAACAGTTTGATTAAAGCATAGATAAAAAATAATAAAAAAATCGGTCTGATTTGATAAAAAAAAACACCCATATACGTGTGCTCAGAGTACGGATAATGTGTTTTGATAAATCCTAAGCTGACCAAACTTCCTCTCGATGAAGCCTAGAACACAAACACAGACCTTTCAAAAGTCAGAACGGGAGTTAAAAGGAAAATATGGCCATCTTTATTTGGCCCGCTGAGATGTTTCAGCTCTGGTACAAGCCTCAGGAGTTCTGCGGAGCACACAGTGTTTTATATTACAGGCCGGGCCCGGCACCGCTGAATATTTGAGCGCCTGTAATGATGTTTGAATACATACGAGGCGTGTTTTCATAGCCTCGGTGGAGCTGTTGGTGGTCCCTCTCTAATGATGTCAATAAAGCGTGAAATTAACATGATTTGAAACCATACCAGGAGTCCCCTGGCGAAGCGGAGAGCCGGTGCGGGTCAGTACCTGTGTTGCCTGCACTCGGGGGCCGGTGGGTCACTCCAGGGGACATGCTGTTCCTGTGGAGGGAGGGGTGGGCCAGCGGCAGCATGTTGGGGGTTGCCCAGGGACGCTCCCGGGTGGCTGTAGATCAGGCTGTTTGTGGTTGCTCACAGGGATTGAGACGGACATGTCATAATTAGACTGGGGGATGGCCTATAAAACAAAATGTATTGAAAATCAATCATCATTCACAAAGATCAATAACAAATAACTGAGAAATACATAAATATAGTATGTGAATGGAAAAGAACAATCTTGGATGTAGTGTATTATCAGCCAGGTCAATCGATCTGCTAATAATTGATCTGAAATATTGATGACACTTACACACAGTCTCTGCCTGCTGATCATCAGGTCAATGTCCTCGTTGATTTTGCGATATTTGTCCTCAGATTCTGGACTGTGGCCTGAATCTTCAGCATCAATATCAGGACTGTCACAGCCGTTTAGACCCTTCTTCCTCAGAGTCTGAAACAAATACACAAAGATATTGAAATACTTACAAATATATTTCTAGAGAGACAGATTGAGACCGAAACTTGTTCACAGATGAATAAGGAAAATGCAAAGGTACAACAAATATATAAATATATACAGTGTGTGTGTGTTTATTCTTTTAATGTAGGATAGCACAGGAAATTTAAACTAAAAATGTCTATATAATATATATATATATACACACACATATATTCTCTATGAAAAGTATCAACAGTATCTGTTGCTTAATATAAAATATATATAATATCTTTTTTCTACAAACTGATGTACAAGACTAAATTATTTTCTGTGGTATGTTTTTCAAAATTATTTTCCGTAGTAATCGACAACATGCCACAGATGCTGATAAATGACAGATAAAAAAGGAAAAGGCATTATCTGAGTTCAAATGAAATATAATAATACAAAAATGCAATAAAAATAAATGAATAAAGAAATACATCTAAACAAAAAAAATACAAAAAATAAAAATAAAGCATTAAACGCATCAAATTATTTTCGGCAGTAACTGACAACATGCCCCAGATGCTGATAAATGAGCTCGTCAAGGACTGGAGCTATTTCCTGTTTGACCACACGAGGGCTACATTTGAAAACAAATAAAGCTTTTCCTGCTTGTGAAGCTGAGCCTTTGATTCCTCCGAAGAGCCCAATCCTTTCATCTGAAGCTGTTTAGAGTCTAGTTTGAGCAAGTGTTGGAATAAAAATGTGCATTAATCACTCTGCTGTCATTAGCGGAGCTACTATGCTTCACTATTCCTCTTATTCATACTAAAAGCTAAATGTTTGATCTTACGTTTTTAATGGCCATGTCAGAATAATACACCTTTCTGTGCATTGCCCATGAGTTAGATTCAAGGTAAAAGCTGTGAAATACAGCAATGCAGCTTGGCTTTTCTTTCTGCCTGGTCCCAGCGTTTCGTTCGTCGGCAAGCAGCCACATCACTGGACCACAGCAATTCCACTCATTCAAGACATCTCCACCTGTCAGGGCCCTTGCACCTGTCCAACAAATCTCCTCGGTTCAAGGGGAAGGGGCGGAGCCGGGGCCACAGCCAATCACGGCCTCGAACCCCAGGGATGGCCGTAGAAGGCAGCGTCCCAGCAACCCTACACCAGCAGCCATCCCCCAATCACGCTGACACCTCCAGCTCACAGTCCGACCCGGCTCGGTGCTTTTAGCAACACGGCTGTATCCCAAAGCCTGACATCAGCAGACTAAACATTCAGACCGGCACGGACCGCTCCAGACCAACAGGAGGAGGCTCGTGCTCAGCCGAGCATTCCTGTTCAGTTCATCACACACCACGACGAGAGCGGGACAACTTTAAGATCTCGATTATTGCTCCTAGATTAAATTAAGAACTGAAACGTGAAGACCTTTGCTTATAAATCATATTCTGTCATTTAATCGCCTTCATGCCACAAAAGAAGACTTTTTAAGAACCAAAAAACATTGGCTTTCATTCTATGGAACAGCATTGTTTTAGTAATATTTATATACTATCATGATTTGTATTCATATTTTCAATTAAGTTTTATATTGTTTAATTTTTTGTAATTTTGTCATGTGCTTTTGACATCATTCATGTCACAAATTAATATATTTTTAAGAACAAAAAAAACTTTTGTCATCATTGACTTTCATTATATTATTTATATGCTATTATGCTTTATTAATATTTCAGATTGTTTATTAATATTCTTAGATTTAGTAATTATTTCAGTTTAGTTCAATTTTAGTTTTATTTATTTCCAGCTAGATCGGATTTCTTTATTTCCAAAATTATTTCAGTTAGTTTCAGTTAATTCATTCAGAGTTGTTGAGGTTTTATTATATTTCCTTGCAATTATATTGTACTGTATTGTATTGTATTGCATTTCAGCATCTTCTCAAAGAGATCTCCACACAATGTCGCAAAATATGCGCATATATTAAAAAAAGAAATCCGAGATCTCAGTATGAACTCAAACATTTCTCAACTATTCTCCAAGACCAAATCTTCTGGCATATGCCATCGAGGTTCATTTTATAGCTCAAGATTCTTACTGTATGCCAACTCTTGGCTCATGTATGCATATTTTAACTTCTAAAAATGACTTTAGGAGAAACATCCCAGACAAAGTTCATTCTTAGATCAATAACAGTCTACATGAGTATATGATCCAAAAGGCATAAGTTGTGTTGTGTCACAAAAAGTCAGAGAGGTTCCAGTTGGTTCCATTTCTAGCTGTCATGTAAATGTCGAATTTCAATTTTCACCAAAGGACTTGTAGGCAATGAGACCAAAAATATGAATATGCGGATGCAAATGTTTCAAATAAAACTTCTCAAAGGTCTCCTGCGCTATGAGAGAGAAACCTCTGAGCACTTTTTACAAGAGATTGGGCCAAAGCGTCTTGCTTACTTTGCAACAAGTAAATAAAATGCCATTCAGCTATGACTAAAGTTGAAGTGAGCTGTCGTGAGGTGGAGAGGAGAAGAAAGGAAGGAGAGACCTAGTCTTGTCAACTCTATGGAGGCTTGCTCCTAATTAAACCAGCGCTGCATCGCTCTCCCACATGACAAAGACAGCCCCAGTCTGTCCGCCATGTAGACATGTGTCCTATATAGCGTGCTAGCCGGTAACCTTCAGCGGAGAAATGATGTTGTACGTGCCGTAGCAGGTGGTAACGTGTGGAGACAGCTGACTGATGCCGTTGGCTGGCCAGCACTGACTGACTGACTGAAGCGTCACCTTGTACCCTCCTCTGAGGACCACATGGGTGGTCTCGCCTCACCTCAAACCAGGCTCATTACATCCAGTGTGTCAGGAGACACTTTAAAAACAAGGCAAAGTCTGAGAAACTGCATTCACACCACACCAACCCAGAGGAAAATTATATTACTCACAGATTGCTCAATCATCGCTCGGGAGACTTCATTGAGTCCTCATTCAGATTTCCTTTAAATCTTAACTTTTAGTTGCTGAGGTTTCTCCTCAAAAAAATGGAGACAATTGTTGATCTACAGAATGTTTATATTGTTTATTGTTAATGGAGTTCTTATTTTTATTCAAGGATCAATGCCGTCTCAGATATTTCTCATAAAATGAGACCGTTGACATATATTTGAAATGTATTACTTAGAGTTTGCTCCTTAATAACTCATAATTCTCAGTTATGATTCATTTAAGTATCATCTTCAACTCAGGTGTTTCTCCTCAAGTGCCTTAAGACAAACAAATGAGACAATTCTTGACATGCAGTAAAAGTTACTCAAGGTGTTCATTCATAACTCTCATGTTTCATTTAAATAACAGATGTTTTCTTGAGGAACATAAAAATGTTAAAACACGGTAAAAGCATTGAGCACAACAATATGAGATGCAAAAATCTCTAGCTCCACTGCACTCTAACAATCGAAACATTAAAGATGTCTTTCCTTTAAGGAACATGCACACACACCAAGGTGGCACTGCATTTTGCCTGTCAACAGCAACACGGACCACATCCAAGACAACCCAAAAAAGCAATCAAAACTGAGAGCATGTGACCACAAAAAGCAGCTCGGTTGAAGGAAATGTCGCCTTATTGTCTCACGTGTCAGTAGAGATTCGACGAAGAACTTCTCCCCCTCTTCAGACGTGCATGTGTGTGTGTGTCATGTTTGCCTGCGTGGAAAGTTGTTGATTTGAAACATGAGTCACAAAAACTGGCAGCACAGACAAGTACAGCAGCTATCGTAACCAAACGCATGTGAAGCGAAAGGAAAAGACATGTTATCAGTTCACAGAAAAAGCCCAAATAAGACTCGATTTGTGCTGCCTAACACTGGTGTATCAGCGTGGTTTATCAAAAGCATATGGATCGGGGTGAAAAACAAAGCCGTACTGGTTAAAGAGGCGGAATCCTATTAGAGCCGTACGGGTGAGCCAGCGGGGACGCCCCCGTTCCTGTGGCAGGTCGCATGGCCAATGCGTGGCACTGTCTGGCCCTCCTCCAGGGCTCTTTCCACCAGCTGCTCCAACCACAGCAGCTGGGCAACGTTTGGAAAATGCCACACTGGGGACCTATGGGTAATTTGCCTCCTTTGATGCTCTCAGTACCCTATAATAACGAATCAAAGGCCCTCTCTTTTACTGCCACGAGTGGAGAGCTGCGTGTTTGGTATTAAACGCACTTGAGAGCATAATTACGACAGTAACCGGCCCGGTGGATATCCAATCCGACCGCAAGGAAGCGGAAGACTGTAACGAAAGCGAGTTGGGCTTGAAAAAAGCATACGTTCTGTGCTCCCTGGTGTTCTTGGGTGGTTTTATTGTCAGCTCTTGGAAAACAACACATCCCGATTTCTATTCAACTGACGTGAGGCAAGAATTCCTCACCCGAATTATTCCCGGGGTCGAGCAGGTTCATGTTTATGAATTTTGACAAATTCCCTCTGGGGCCTTCCTGTAAATAATCGTACATTATCACACACAAGTATGTCATCTCTTTACATTTGTTGTCCTGTGACCTTCCTTTCAGAAGCCTTGTTTTTCCATTGCAGCATCTATAGAGGACAGTATGCTTATTCATGTTAAATTATTACTGATCAAGTCCTTTTGGACACAAAGCCCCTCACTGTAGCCCAATAATGGGCTCTTGTGGGCCTCAATCATTCACAGTCACCAGACTGAACTGTATTTGACACGTTGCATGCCACAGTAACGGCCGACCTTACGATCTACAATCAGTTGCAACACCAGGGAGAAATAAAGCATTCCTCGCTCGCCGTCAATTAACAGCTTTTGTCTCTGGAACTCCTTATCAAGGGTAGCCTATCTGGAAATGGGCTTCAAAAACGTTATTGTGACCAGCTAACAATTAGCACTCTCCTAAAGAATAGAGTCTTGGTAAAAGCAAAGCATTTTTGTGCTGCGCTGGCTCGCCGTTGGGTCTTGGAAAACCTGACTCACGCAACAGGTTCAGATTAATCGTGGAATGTAAAACCGCCCTCTGATGTCGTTCAATCGAGGATGAAGCAGCAAGGCAGTAAATACTGCGTTTCAAACTCTAAGCATGAGCAGATCAGAACACTGACCCAAATGTGGGCTGAGGTCACTGCATGCTCGAATTTCACACCATGTTTTCAAGTTTACATAGCTGAACAGATGGCAGATATGAGCCGAAAGAAACAATCTGTGAAGTGCAGAGGAGCATGCCACGAGAAGTCACGCAATCAAAAGAACTCTTGCTTCCCTCTCTTAAAAGTGTGAAAACAAGTCTGATTTAAGCTTTATTGAAGTACGCCGCCGTCTGTGGTCAGTTTTACTCGGAGGGAAAATGGAGTGGGGGGAAAAAACAAGCGCGGCTGTCCTCTCTCTCTCTCTCTCTTCGGCACTCCACGCCTATTCTTCTCCATGTTCCTTGGCACGACTGCCGGGCCGGAGCTATTTTTAGCTGTGCTGCTTTCTATTTTTAGAAAACTACCGGTTTTCAGGCATTTAATGGGAAGGACCGCATAAAAACACAAAGGGTTGGAACGAGGAGGAGGTTTGGCACACAAGATGGGCGTCTGCTCCTTAT
The DNA here is from genome assembly GCA_003573665.1 of Oxygymnocypris stewartii. Lineage (NCBI taxonomy): Eukaryota > Metazoa > Chordata > Actinopteri > Cypriniformes > Cyprinidae > Oxygymnocypris > Oxygymnocypris stewartii. The sequence continues at coordinate 9,376 of QVTF01005016.1, read as the reverse complement.
TTCCAACGCTATGAGAACTTCAGCTGCTCTCTGCCAGGACAGAGGACGGAAAAGAGGCAGAGGGGTAAAGAATGTGAAAGACCTCATCTTATAAATAACCACGAGTCTCAGGCCAAAAGCGCTAAATACAACACGCTGTTACTAAGTGAAGCAGTAAACTCATGTTAACCCCGTTTGTGAAAAAGGCGGGGTGAAGGAACGCAAAACAAAGACGTCTCTCTTTTGGTGAAATTCCTGAAGGGATGAGAGTTGCACTGATTTATTTTGGGTAAAAATACTCAAATGTGTTTATTGTATCGTCTTATATAAACATCTATATCAAAGTCAGATCAGATCTGTAACGTCAAAAAGGTCTAGTTCCTGGCATCCTCTTGATGTGTGGCTGCAATGTGACAGTGGTTACACAGAGCAGTATAAGCCCAGCAAACCTGATTCACCGATTTAATCTGTCAATCGTCGTCAAGGTTCAACAGAAGATCAAGAGCCATCATGCGTGCATGCAACCAGCACCTCCGAATACACAAGGGAACCGTTGCCGCAGCAAACAATCCCATCAAAACACTTCTAAACATACATTTAGCCAAAGACGTAACAAACTGCATATTGGAATGTGAAGCAATGACTTTAAGGCAAAACTTCTCACATGGAGAACTGTGAGTGAGCGGGAATGGGGAACAAATGAAGTGCTTAAGAATGCATTGGCATGCAACTACATGAAGACAAATTATCTAAATTAGCAGAGTAGAAAACGTTCATGCAAATGTGCCTGAAATGGAGCCAGTTTATAAAAGTAGGTTGACGATGTTTTCTTCGCTACATTTGAAATCAGATCGATGTGCCAAGCGCTGGAGGCATGTTTTCTCAGAGGTTTGTGTGGGTGAAATTGGACGAGGGGAAGGTGCCACCTCTAATGCCTTCCAGCACAAGACCAAACACAAGAGGTCAACTACCATACGCACAAGAGCTTTGCTCAATCTCATTAGCCAGCCATGTAGTCATTAACAACGCGACCTTTGGAAATAATTAACATTTTCCTTCCTTGCGCCAGCGGTCTCGTTGACAATTCTCAGTAGAGGTGTGGGGTCCGGAAAGCGTGCGTTTCGGGGTGACGACATGGGGTTATAGTGCACGCTGTCAGTTTTTAGGATTAAAATGAGCATTTTCAGATTACACTAATCAAGGAAATGGATTATCCAGGCTCGTTACTGGCTTGGCAGGGTGTCCGTGAGATTTGCCTCGTGGAGATTTGATGTTTCTCCTCTCATGAGGCAAGCCATGCTGTTTTTCTCTCAGCCTCATAAAAACACAACTAAGTCTGACCCCAGGGCTTTGCTTGTAATGCATGTGTCAACGCTGCAAATGGCCTGTCGAACGATGTTACACTAGACTGAACAGTCAAAGTATAATAATAGAGTTTGAATTCGCAGCTTGTTATGTGCAAGTGAAGTGAGTTGCGAAAGAATAACCGGCTCATGCTCGAACGCACAAAGATAAAGAGATCCCTCACCACAATTGAGCTCCTAAAAACGCCCATTTCAGCATCCACACTGTTATTTCTCATCCTTATTGCATGTTTTTCTTTATCCCTTACTTAGTTAGTAAGAGGAGAGAGTTTGTTTGTGTGGCACCACTAGGCCTCTACACAAATGAATCGGGTGTTTTTACTGGAAAAGGGACTTTTCCAGGGGAAATATTTTTCCCACTGCTCCCAATGGGAGCACCACGCCTTTCATGCATATGGGGTGGGAACCTTCAAGTTCTCTCTTCCCAAAGTCAGTCTTGACAGGTGGTTTGGAAGAACTGAGAGCAGTTTCGCAGTTGCTCTTTGGTCGTTCGGTGGCGATTTCAGCAGAAGACGCTGAAGTCTTATATTAGCGGATGAGGAAACCCTTACCTAAAGCTACCCACGCTTGCCCCGTGACCTTTTCAGGAGCTCACATGTCACAAAATGTGGCGGTGATGAGCAAGCATGATCTTAAGTCTCTGTGCAGACCACCTGGCTTGGACCGTGGCACCTGCCATATCCTCTTAGACCGGTTGCGTAACATGGTCCTGACAAGATACAGTAAAGTCCTCGTCCCTGTCCTTTAGCCTGATCCGTTCTTATAGAGCACATCGGCATGTGCCAGATGTCTTTGGCAAGGCCTATAACAGCATGTTCCCTAACAAATCACCACCAGACACGGGCCAGGTGTCAAATCCTACTACTCCCTACCTGAGTAACCTGATGTCTCGGTGAGGCATCTGATTCAAATTCCTTGAATTTATTATTGTCAAAAACATTGTGTTTATTGTCAAGGGGAACTCACCTCCACGATGTCCAAATTAGTTCGACTCTCATGGGGCTCATTGTACTCAGTGTATTTAAGCAGAACTTTGTCCATGTCGGTGCTGGCGTACTGGAACAGTTTATTAGTTCTGTTGAAGATGATGAGGGCGATCTCACAGTCGCACAGAACGCTCAGCTCGTAGGCCTTCTTCATTAGTCCAAACTTCCTCTTTGTAAACGTAACCTGATAAAAAAGAACAAAGGGAGGGTTACATTTGGATAGATTTGATACCTCTCATTTAATGACAAAACGTATTACTTGTTGGACAACGATAGCATTAGGTTTTACATCCTAGGTTGCTGGCAAAACCTTGTTGAAATGAGCAACATAGATGGTAACCAGTATTTTCAGTCTTCAACAGGCGTCTTAACCTAAAATTTTGCATTTCACAGATGATTTTATTCATAGCGACTTCCACTGCATGGTATACAGTTTATTGGTTCATGCATTCCCAGGGAATCAAACCCATGACCTTTCCATTGTTAACGGCATGCTCTTCTGCTTGAGCTAAAGGAAGATCTGTCCCAAAAAAGGCTCATATGATAAATACATGACTACTACCCACAACTCCATGGCTCCAATTTAGCTAAATTTTCTTGTGAACTGATAAAATGAAATATGAACTTTATTGACTTGTTCTTCGAATACATGTGCAATTATTTTCATTGGCAATTGCATGACTTCAGTAAAACCCCCCATCAAAATGAAACGTATAGCTAGAGTGTACATGGCCCCATCCGTCCAAAACCAAATAGTTTGACAGGGTATTCAGATTAGAGAGCTATCAGAGCTCTGCGTGCCATGCTAAATTTAGACTGGGGAGTTCAAGGTGAAATTCTGCCCAGCACGCTTCACAAATTGACAGCCCCTGGGTGGTAGGGTCCATAGGATTGCTTTGGCTAATGATGAACCAGCATCACCTAGGCATGCCGGCAGCGTTGAGCACGTTCCATTTGGAAAGGACAAGCCCAAAGACACCAGTTTAAACCCAGAACAAACTCTCCATCTGTGATGAGATGGCGATGAAATTCAGTGAGAAACAGCAGCAGAAATCCAGAAGAACTCTCTGGGCATCTGCCGGAAATATTTAAACTCTGGATTGTTGAGTTCTGGCATCAAAATGAGATAGAAAGGACATGTTATTGCTTAGAGTTGGCTTTTAGCTTCGGAGACTTAACGGAGTTCTCCGATAGGTCTCATTAAAGCAGCAGATATTTCTCCAGAGGAAAAATTAACCAATTGAAACAACTGAAGAGACAAATACCATAAAAGTGTATTGCTCAGAGGTTGCTCTTTCGTAACTCAAGAGTTTTCAATTATGTCTCAGCGAAGTATCAATTTTCACAAATTTGTTTATCTTAAAATGCAATAAAAAAATATAATGGATGCAAATCATGTGATGTTGACATGGAGCATAAATGCACTGCTCAGAAGTTTATTTTTCACAACGCAACAGATTTATTGGAATTCTAAATTATGTCTCATTTAAGTATTAAGTCTCATTTACCTATATGCTTTCATCAAGTGACTTCGGATATAGAATTTCGCAAGTTCTATATTTCATCACTTCATGCATTCCTGGGACCATGCCTTACTGTTTGAGCCAGAGTTATTTGTCTCAAATGTTTTTCTCAAAGCTCCTCAGGGGAAAGAAAGCTCCTCTCACACATGTAAGAGTACAGATGAACAAATGCATTTATCACATAGCTCAGATAATTTTGTTATTCTCTACAAGAGACGTGAGATTACTGCCTTCTTTTTTACGTTTTGAAAAGCAGAATGTTCTCCATTTAATCTAATTTCTGTCTAAGAGAAAAAAAGACACATTCTTTCCTTTCTCTCCTTCAAGAGTGTAAACGTCATGCATGTGTAATAGACATGCATGTGAAGCTCTAATCTACATGGTGTTGGTGGTGTTTGTGTCGCTGATCCCTGTGCGTGAGTTCGGACGTCATGCTCTCGGTCACAAACAAACTCCAGCAGGGTGATCTTCTCACTCCTACAGCTCAGCACGCTGATGCTCTCACCTCCACATGATTTAGATTATGCTCACACTCACACTCACATGCACATGAACCGGGAGCGGCAGATGTCTTACACATGCTCACTGAGACGCCCCCACACGCACATACGGGCAAAAAAACGTTCATCTTTGGCGCGCTGCGTGCGTTTACTGCCATGTTCAGCCTGTCTTGATTTACCTTAGATGTCTGAGTCACAAAGACCTTTTTCGTTTTTTTACATTTTCCGACATGCTTTCTGATGCTTAACTGCACTTTGAGGCTGCAGCTAACTTTACACGACCGTGCTTCCCCTGTAAAGATGCATGCACGTGTATTTGCCTTGAGTTAAGACGTCTCAGACAGAACATCCATGGAGAACTTCACCAGCACAACATGGCAAAGGGTGGGTGCTGAGAGGGGGTTAATCGTGCCACTGCACTGGGGGTCAGGAAGCACATTTGAGCGCATTTCCTGTCATAACAGGAAGGGTCCAATGGCTTCCCCTCCACAATGGCTTTGCCTCGGCTTCCGGCCCTATGCTGGTCATTGAAGGGGGGTGGAGACAGGTGGGGGGGGGGCATAGATGACAGGCAACCATTTATCCTGCACCCTGAGCTGCTGTCCACTTGAACACTGATGCATTGTCCAGAAGTAAAGAACAACATGTAAAGCATCGGTCTGAACACTTAACCTTTCTTGCAATTGCAAAACTCTGAGAAAAATGTACAATAATTAAATAAGTTCTTAAATGGAGGCTCTTCATGTTACTTTTAATAGCTATATAGAGTTCTTGTGTTGACTAAAGATCTTGATGTTACATTATAGATCCTTCAGATATTTTTAAGGTTCTTATTTATACACTACCAATCAAAAAAAATTGTTTTAAGAATTAATACTTTTATTTAGCATTCAACTGATCATATGTGACAATAAAGACATTTACGTATAACGTTAAAAGATTTATATTTTGGATAAATTTTGCTCTTTGGAATTTTCTATTCAACAAAACATCCTAAAAATGGATCACATTACCACAAAAATATTCCACAATTTTCAACACTGATAATAATAGATGTTTCTTGAGCTTAAATTATCATATTTTAATGATTTCTGAAGATCATGTGATGCAGAAGACTGGAGTAATGATGCTGAAAATTCAGCGCTGCATCACAGGAATAAATTACAAATATATTACAATAGAAAACTCTTATTTTAAATTGTAATATTTCACAATATTACTGCTTTTACTGTATTTATAATCAAATAAATGCCGCCTTTATGAGGGACTTCTAAAAAATCAACAAACAAACTTTTGAATGGTCCTGTAAATGTTTTTAGGTCATTAAATGAAAAGTTTTAAACTACATTCAGAATTGAATTGCGAATGACTTTTAAATTCCAATTCAGTTCCTAAATTTGAATTAAGTCACCAAACACGAGGCAGAATTAAAATTTGAATGTCAGAAGAATTAAAACAGAAATTCAAGGAAATGTATATACTTGTAATTTTGTAAAGGGAAGTTTTGTTAAAAGTTTATAGATCAAAAACTTCATTTCCCAGAATTCATCACGTGCTAAATTTCTTAGAACTGCAAATCAGTACATTTTGAAATCCCCTTCCCGTCACTCCAGTTGAAATTCCAGCGGGTTTAACTGAGTTCATCCTGGCTGAAACCTGAAGACGGAGAGTTCAATTCTCGTGGATACTTGATGGTTATTAGCTCGTTAAGAGCCAGCACTCTGGTGGTATGACCTGCAGCTATCAGCGTTAGCCATGAAATTGAACAGTTACCCCTCCAAATCATGATTTCATGTTTGGCCACGCTGCTAGAGTTCCTGCACAACACATGCCAAGATTTATAAATGGTAAATATAAATATAAAAAAGCTGCAGAAACCTAATTTACGAAGTTCTGGATGATATAAACCATGGAAAACCCATGCAACATCAGGCATGACCGGGAAACGCTGGTTCGATCAGGAAGGTAAGAGGTTGATGTGCTTTGTAAGTGTTGTCAGATGTGGCTTCAGATACTGGCCGTCTAATAGCCCGGGTGAGTAATAGTTTGGAAACCGCTAGTTGTGGTGAATGACACCCCCGCTGGTAGAGGCACGGTTTCCTCCGTTACAAACCTCAACTATTCAGACTCTTCACATCATATTCTCTAAGGCAGAGGCAATGCATTTAATATCGCAATTAAAGAAGCATTAAAAACAGCAATTATGATGATTTAGGACAATCTTATTTCACATTCACACACAAACACGCAACACACATGTACAAAAACGAAAGCAGCCAGTCCAAAGTGAGAATCCAGCTTGTGAGTGTCTTGTGACACTGTCGTCAGAAGCTGCTGGCACTTCCTTTAGTGATGCATACTGTGTGTGTGTGTGTGTGTGCGTGCGTGCGTGTGTCTGTGTGTGTCTATGTGTGTGTGTGTGTCTGTGTGTGTGTGTGTGTGTGTGTGTGTGCGTGTGTGTGTGTGTGTGTCTGTGTGTGTGTGTGTGTGCGTGTGCGTGCCTGTGTCTGTCTGTGTGTGTGCGTGTGTGTGTGTGTGTGTGTGTGTGTATGTGTGTGTGTCTGTGTGCGTGTGTGTGTGTGAGAAAGTATGCGCTTAAGATTTATTGCATTTCTGTGAAGTGAGCGCCACATCTCCATTCTTTCCGTTTAGATAACATCTCTTTTACCTGTCTGTTACGTTCGTCCATTATCCGCGCAATCTGAATCTTTTTCCTCCCCATTATTTCGGTCTTGTATTCCTTCCTATTCCAAAAGTACTGTACACACTTGTCTTCCTTCCTCTCTCGCTCTCGTTCCGATCCTCAATGCAGTCTTTTCTCTTTGCTCGTTCCTCTTATTTCAAAGACGCCGGCATTCGTTCCTGAACAGACAAGACAGAGAAAAACAGATTGTATCAGACAGATGTGTGATATCACTCATAAGCGTGAATGTGGGAAAAACAAGGAGCGTCATGATTAACAGCTTACAAAACCAAGACTTTTTGGAAAACAACTGATTTATAAAACATGTTTAACAGCAAAAAAAATAACTTCCTCTAAACTATTATTATTATTATAAAACATTATATTAAAATAAAATTATATAAAATATGATATATTATAATATTTTAAAAAATGTACTTTAGAAAACATTTTGATTTCAGAGAATACTGATTTTATTATTATTATTTTTACATTTTATTAATTGTATATGGATATGGCAGCAAGTTTGAATCAATCAGGTATATATATATATATATATATATAGTACTTTTTTGGAAAAAAATGCTGCCATATATAAATTATCTATATATAAAAAAAATCAACATTCATTTAATTATTTATAACATTTGAACCAGAAATGTACTTGAGAAATAAAAGATGTGTTTCAGATATATATCTTGAATTAAGTTTTTGTTGTGATGTTCATGCTTAAATAGAAATTAAATGTATGAATTATATTATGTATGTGTTCCTGTGGCTCAGTGGTAGAGCATTGCGTTAGCAGCGCAAAGGTTGTGGGTTCGATTCCCAGGGAACACATGTACTGACAATAAATGTATAACCTGAATGCACTGTAAGTCGCTTTGGATAAAAGCGTCTGCTAAATATATTATTATTTAATTTCTCCTTGGGGATCAAACAAGTCTAAGTCAATAGTAATATTTTAGGAAGCATGTATATTATAAATATGTTATATCTCTGACACAGGGTTTGCGTTAACCACACAAGTTCACACAGATGGCTGCAGTCGTCAGCGGCCCTCGGAGAGCACAAGTACCCAGCTGAAGACCACAGCAGCCAGCACAAGAGGAAATACAACTCAAAGACAACCCACAATGCAAATGAGAGAAAGCAGAGAGCTTTGGGGAGTAGAGGTGAAATGCTTACACTCACAACGAGAGACAGGGAAAACACGCGGCCTGTAGAGAAACCGAAAACCAGCAGCACAGATCTTCAGGGGGCAAGTGCTTCTCTTCACTTAGACATGGTCAACAACTTGGCAATGCATGTGACCTTTTGATCATGCTTCAAGTCGACTGATAAAAGCCAGAGAGATGTGAAGCATTTATGAAGGAGGGATGGAAAAAACAGATGATACATCAGAAGAGGAAGTTACAGGAATGTTGAATTTGAATTTGAAAAGCATACCAAATGATAAAAGCCTCGGCAAGCTCCGCTCGGATAAGAGAGTACGCCAATAAAAATGGAAAGAGTAAATTCAAGACAGTGGAGATCAAATGCTGAGTGTCTTTTGGTATGCGCAAAATCTGCATTCAACGTCCCACAAAACACTCTTACTAACTGACTTTTATGAATCCCATTATATACTCTGCATCTACCTCCTCCAACGTAGCTTACAGCCTGATGGACGTGCGCCTAAGCTGTTCAGGACATGTAATCCATTAAACCCGGACCAGTTCCCTTTAGCCACTCGGTCACTCCTCTCTAACTAACTGATCAGTCTGGTTATGTGTAGCGGTTTCATTCAGGATTAGCTGTTCAAGCAGAAGTTAATCAAGGACATCTTGTACATGCCGTGGGGTACATCGCTGTCTCGTTTGATTAAAGTCATTTATGCAGTTTAGCAGCTATTTTGTCACAATAATGTATCCAAAATATTTATGTTATGGCATATAACCAGATTTGTAAACTACAAGAAACGTTCTACAAAATATTATAAATGTGCAGTTGACAAGATGTAACCATTTTTTTTATAAAATAAATAAAATAAATCAATTTTATCATGTAAACTATTTTTATAAATTTTTATATAAATTAATTATATAATAATTAATGATATGATAATTATATAATCATAATTTATGCAATTATGGCAATAAAATATATTTATATTATACTGAAATATTTTTTTCCAAAAATGAAATAAAACAAAATAAAAATTAAATATAAAATAAATAGTCCTGACATAATCTACATATAAAATAAAATGTCCTGACTTAATCTGCTAATCTACAAAACAAACAAACAAAACAAAAAACACAAAACAAAACATAACAAACTACCATAACAAACATAACAT
>QVTF01005014.1:0-15976 GCA_003573665.1 Oxygymnocypris stewartii | reverse complement strand
AGATTTTACCAGAGAAGGACGACGCCAGTCGATCTGATAATAAAGCAATAAAGCAGTTGATGCTGTTGAATGCTATAGTGAACATCGTGAGTCAAACTCTACAGCGTTCTTTAAAGCCTCGTTTCACATAAAAAAAGTAACAGGAACCCAAGCTTTTTATTTTTTTCCCCAGCTGAGTCTCTATTGTGCGCGGCGCGCAGATGGCACACGGATCCGGATCCAGACGGACTCTGTGCCGGGTTTTCGTCCCTCCTTGTTCAGATCAATGAACTCGCATCACCAAACTCATCGCGCACAGAGAGCGAGCGAGCGAGCGAGCGGCGCGTCAGTCAGTCAGAGGAACCGCCGCGTGCGTCACGACCGGGATCGAGGATGGAGAATCGCGCTGTTTAACGGCTCGGTAACGCTCGCGCTGATCGTTTTTCATTCACGGGAGCGCAGGATCCTCAATTGATTGATTGATTAACAGCGGATTTTGCCGTGATTTTGACCACCATGGGCTGCGTCACTGGAGATATTCACCGGAGCAGACTTTACGCACTCCTCGTCGGGCTGCATGTTCTCACCGGTGTCTCCAAAACGCACGGTGAGTCGGGATTTACACTCTTTACTCTTTGCTCTCGCTCAGCGGGCTGGTTTTACGCACTGTATGGATGGATAAGTTGGATTTGCCTCGTTGGACGCGAGCGCGCTGCGGAACGCTTACTGGTTACTGGTTGACCACTGCTGGGTTTAAGTTAGATTTTCGTCAGTGTCTCGTTGTGCAAATGTGAATGTGCTGCTGTTTGATTCGAGAGACCTCTCTCTCTCACACACACACACACACACACACACACACATCTTGTTGCGTTTCTGTCATCGCTTTAGTGTGCCGTAAAGTTTTTATTTCATGACGTCTAGTGATGTTTCATCATTTATTATGGGATGCTGTGCGTGTGACCGTCAGCAGGTGCTACAGATGCGGTTATTGATCCGTAACGCGCGTTCTGATCGATGCGTCACTGCGGGACGCGCGGTGTAGGAGTGTGTTTGTTGAATATGCAGCTCGTATATTCAGCTGTAAAGCTGCATCAAGTGTAAAGCAGAGCTGAGGAAACGTTCTGGAGGTTCAGCACGAACCCCTGCGCCACCCCACGCCGCGCTCTCCATTGAGCCGCTGTATTTACCAGCGACGCCAGCAGAGGAGCAGTGTTTCACCACGGTTCTCCACAGCCCTGCTCCAGGAGCACTCGCTGTTTGCTGCCAATCATGTAAAGATTTGCATATGTGTAATAGGCTAAACCAGCTAGATTTAAGTTTACGCATTCAGCATTTGACGCGCATCGCTCGCAGCTTCATCCTCATCAGGTGGATATCATGCAAAGCTCCACATTGTTCAAAGCAATAAAGCTCAGATTAAACGAAGGATGCATTGTTTGAAAGTCGAATCACACATCTTGTTTTGGTTAGTTCATTTGATGGCATGTAGTGCTTTACTGATGTCTGTGGAAACACTAAATGTGATCCACTCTTAACAATAAGGGTTTTTCAACAGTGATTTCAATAGGAAACCCATTTCTAGTTCCCTAAATAACCCGATCAGTTCCTAAAAGAACCTTAAGAACATTTAACGAAACCTTTTTCACTATAAAGACTCTTTTGTGCAATGGAAAGATTTAATGGATGTTAAAGGTTCTTCATGGAGCATCAATACCGGCACCAAAAAGCTTTATTTGTACTGCAAAAGGTGCTTCAGATTATTCAAACTTAAGAAAAAAAAGGTTATTTTAAGAAATACACTGAATATGGGGAACCAAAAATGGTTCATCACTGTGAAAAATAATATTTATAAGCATCTGGTTCTTCAGATTAATCAACATGTGTTTCACCATCATGTAAAACATGGAAATATTGGATATTTTCAAAATCTCCAGGTCTGAGGACTTGTTATGCATTTATGCTGATCTATACATTGTTTGGAGTTGGATTCTGTTGTAATTGATTCTTGTTTTATTTCCAGTTCATATGAATTGATGGCTCATAATGCTGTTCTTTTGAGAGCCTGTAATAGACATATCTTTGTGTTTCTGCCGTGATCTTTAATCATCATACTCCCGAATATAATATGCTCTTCACAGAAGGCTTATATTCAGATGCAGACTCGTTACTCGTGAAGCAAACATTTAACACCGTCCAGCTCATCTGACTCAGACTGGAGAGCATCTCACACCTGCTGTTTTCATGTGAATTCACGATTGCGTGTTTACACTGATTGTTAGTTTTCTGCAAACATCTCAATTGGAAGCAGATGTGTTTGTGTCATACGCACAGGTGCTGAAGTCAAGTTCACCATATGGATCTGAACGAATGTCGTACAGCAAACGGGTTGCATGTCTCGCACTTTAAATTGAATCAAACCCCTCTGGAAGAGAGAAATATATGTTGTGTCCTCCTGAAAACCATCGAGTGTCTTAATGAAACATCAGGTGTTTCCCCAAATCATTGTGTAGACTTCATGTATTTGTAGTAGACATCCAGTGCAGAAATGTGTATTATTTAATGAAAACATCAGTGCTATGGTCATGGTGTTTGCTGAGTTAACATGCATGGTTTCCGAGAAGAGCATCCATTAAATCTTTCCATTGCACAAAAAATGGTTCTTTTAAGAACTGATCACTGAAACGTTCTTTGAGGAACCAAACATGGTTGAAAGAGTCGAATACACTCTTTATTTTTAAGATCAGAAACATTCTGCAGTATTACCAGCTGACAGAGAACATGCTGGAAAAGTCCTGAACAAATGTTCTTCCAGTAATTCAGTTATTAGGGCCGTATTCATGAATATCCTTTTAGTGAGCTCCTAATTTAGCTTAAATATTTCTAACTAGGAGTCTTGGCATAAGAGAGATTCAGGACCAATCTGAGAAAAAGACAAACACTTGTATCTTAGTGAGGAGGCGGGGCTTCACCCTGTTGCTAGCTATGACTCAGTCTTTAGAAGACTGTAATTGGTTGGTTGTCCAAGAAGGAAATAAAAGAGTGCTTTTAAAAGTAGGGTCTATTATAAGCATTCACTTTGAAATTACAGTAATTTTTCCTGTTTTACCGTACTCTCTTTCTCTTTCTCTCTCTCTCTCTCACACACACACACATAATACATGTATATATATTCTTTATTTGTTATTTACATGCTGTCGTACTTAACATATTTTATAGGAAATGCACAGCGACGTAATAAGTGCTGCAACAGACCCAAATCATCACTGCTGCATAGTTGCATTTTTCCAGTGGCCAAATATGTTAATGTAGTGATTACGTTGCAAAGAAGCTTTTGTGAAACAGAAAGGTTTTTCAGATTTTAACGCTTCTTTATGGAACCATTTAGACAAAACGAAAAGTTCTTATATGGCATCGTGAAGCAGCTTTATTGTTAAGAGTGTAACCAATAAAAATGTTTCAGCATTCAAAAAACTGCACATTTTGAACATTCAGTGAACATTCAGAAATCGTGTTTAATGGGAATGTTAGCAAACTGTTCTTGGAACAAACTGTTTGTTTGTCATCCGTGTTTGACATGAATGATCCTTCAACTCATGTGTATTGTTGAGTAAATGCACTGAATGATCTGAGTTTTGACTTTTAATGTCCCGCCAGCCAATGTCCCAGGCGCTCTTCTGATCTGCTGCTGAGCCTGAAGCTCCAGGTGTGTGTGTTCATCGATGAAGCATCGCTCCGCGTTTGTCAGAAGAATCATTCTAAACGCATTCTCCTCCAGAAACTCATGGACTCGGTTCTGCAGCAGGTGTCTGCACGCGCTCGCTGCTTTAGCTCAGTCTCTTTTACTCTTTGTATCCAATTCCATACTTTTGCTCGTGGATCGATCCGTGTTCAGGTATTACACGGAGCTGAGCTACTTCTGAAGTCTGGACTCGATTGTTTGTGATTTTCTCTTCAATCAGGTGACTGGAATCACAAACATGTCTCAGAACCGTCATCCGGCGTTGGTTATTAAAGTGGCCCTATTTTGGGTTATAGAGATCGACCGATATATCGGGTTACTGATATTTTTCCCATATTTAAGCATTTTACCATAATCGGATATCGGTTTTGTAAAAAAAAAAAAAAAAAAGCTTTTTTTTTTGTCACATACACAATTATACAGAGTATAAACAGCAGTGAAATGTGTTCTCTGTATTTGACCCGCACACACACCTGGAGCAGTGGACACACACACACACACACACACACACACCTGGAGCAGTGGACACACACACACACACACACACACCTGGAGCAGTGGACACACACACACACACACACCTGGCAGCACACACACACACACACACACCTGGAGCAGTGGACACACACACACACACACCTGGAGCAGTGGACACACACACACACACACTGGAGCAGTGGACACACACACACACCTGGAGCAGTGGACACACACACACACACACACACACACTTGGAGCAGTGGACACACACACACCTGGAGCAGTGGACACACACACACACACACACACACACACCTGGAGCAGTGGACACACACACACACACACACACCTGGAGCAGTGGACACACACACACACACACACACACACCTGGAGCAGTAGACACACACACACACACACACCTGGAGCAGTGGGGACACACACAATCACACACACACACCTGGAGCAGTGGACACACACACACACACACAGCACGGCCACCGCATGTAACTTTATACAAGATTCACTCGTTTGAAACACGCTAAATTATATTAACATTTACTACAGAACCATTATTTCACCAATAAACATCATCTAAATAAATACATCTCTATCAAATTAATGATTTATTATCTCCGCAAGCGATCGCAGTTTGAGTATAGTTCTGTGTAAATAGATAAACCGTGCTGTCAGCAGTTTTCATAATCTAGAATGACAAAAACATTGTAATAATTCTGATAAAACATGCCAGTTAAGAAATGCAATAAAATACGATGTTTTTTTTGTTATAGCTTATTTATTCCAGAGAATATTATTCAGTGTTTTTCTTCACTCTTTAGTCTATTAAACAGCGTTTAAACCTAAAACTGTAGTTTAAAATGAAGTTGATATGACTTCTGTCCTTTATTTTCTCCCTTTGAAGACATTGTTTTGCTTATTGTTAATATCAGTGTTGCTGATGATGCTTTTTATAAATAAAATGTTTTTATTGTTGTAATGTTAAGATTACATTTTACATGAAAGAATGTTAATTTTCAACAGTTTTTTGTTGTTGTTCAGATGACTGAAAGTGAAGAATGGACTTACTTCACTTACTTTATAACAGGTAATAAATATCGGTTCTGCATATCGGTTATCGGGTACATAAACGTACAAATAATCGGTATCGGTATCGGTTATAAAAAATCACTATCGGTCGATCACTAGTTATGAATGGTTCATATTTTGGTTTTGGGAGTCCCCAACAACAGGTTGACATGAATGCAAGCTCAAAAACACTTTCATTGTCTCGTTTATTTTTACCTTACTTGCTGAACGACTCCTAAAAGATTCGCTCAATGAGTAATTTTTCCAAACCTCTCCTTTGCATGCTGCTAATCTGCGGCGATTGGTCTGATTGGTTGATTTCATTTCCATTTAATAATACAGCGTACAGCGTTTGTGTCCAGTGTTACCGGGAAGACAGCTCCAAAAGCGGCACCTAGTGGCAAAGAATCAATTTACATTTTCATTCAGACGAACACAAAAAGACCCACAATTGGGCGGCAATATGCTAATGTTTGATGTTGACGTCAATCAGGGATTGGTTTTAAAAACATCGACTCTTTATTTTAGAGAGACGATAACTTTATACATGGTGCACTTTCAGATTTAACACTTCGCCGAATGTTTTCATTCACTTAGAGCTACACGCAATTTCAAAAATACATAATAGGGCTACTTTAAAGCAGAGCAGAGTGCCTAACAATGCCCTTAGCTGTTATAAATTCACTGTAAACCATGGCTTCACAGGGAACATTGCTTTTATAAAACAGTTAGCCTATTCTATAAACATAGTAGGGTTTCACAAAATAAAACAAAGCAAATAAAATGTAATGATATTAATAAAAACAGTATTCTTCCGCCAAAAAATGTAGTTCCTCAAAAAGGTGTTTGTTTGTGGAGTAATTTACAACAGCTTCGAACGCGGCTCAACCAATCAGAATCAAGGACCGGAACTATCTGTTTTATAATTCATATTAATTGTATTGCTGTGAGTGCTGGCGCTGGTGTCAGTGATGCTGTGTGAATGACTCTGTGAAGGTGTTTATGTTCAGAACAGCTTCCCGCAAGCGTGCGGCTCATGATAATGTGCCAGGAGCGGATCGCTGATATGATCTCAGGAGAGATGTGTGTTTACTACAGGAACACTTTCATACACACTTAATTACAGAAACACACACATACATTCAATTATTTCATTGTTTTTCATAGGAAACCTTGTTGTTTTTCTGTAATAGATTGGGTAGTTTTCCAATGAAGAATTTTTTTTTGGTAGAAAATGATAGAATAATGTATTTACATTTCATTTATCTGATTAAGTTGTGTTTTATGGTTGTGAGAGTGACAATAGCTCTGTGTAAATCAGATGTGTGAGAAATAGACTGCATGTATATTCAGTGTTAAATGTGGAACAGCAATTACAAGTTAGTATTGAGTAAAACTACTGCCATTAACTATTGGTTTGCTTGTCAACAAAACTAGTCTCAGCGAATCATTGGAACAGCAGTGGTGTATTCTTCCTGAATGATTCCTGAGTCAGTGATTCAACGACTCACTCATAGACAGTTGCTTGTTTCATTCCTAAATGATTCAGTGCTTTTGAACGAATCAGTTAAGTCAGTGATTCAATGACTCACTCATAGACAGCTGCTTGTTTCATTCCTAATTGATTCAGTGCTGTTGAGCAAATCAGTTTAGTCAGTGATTCAATGACTCACTCATAGACAGCTGCTTGTTTCATTCCTAAATGATTCAGTGCTATTGAACAAATCGGTTGAGTCAGTGATTCAACGACTCACTCATAGACAGTTGCTTGTTTCATTCCTAAATGATTCAGTGCTATTGAACGAATCAGTTGCGTCAGTGATTGAATGACTCAGTCATAGACAGCTGCTTGTTTCTTTTCTAAATGATTCAGTGCAATGGAACTAATCAGTTTAGTCAGTGATTCAATGACTCACTCATAGACAGCTGCTTGTTTCATTCCTAAATGATTCAGTGCTATTGAACGAATCAGTTGAGTCAGTGATTCAATGACTCACTCATAGACAGCTGCTTGTTTCTTTTCTAAATGATTCAGTGCAATTGAACGAATCAGTTTAGTCAGTGATTCAACGACTCACTCATAGACAGCTGCTTGTTTCATTCCTAAATGATTCAGTGCTATTGAACGAATCGGTTGAGTCAGTGATTCAACGACTCACTCATAGACAGCTGCTTGTTTCATTCCTAAATGATTCAGTGCAATTGAACGAATCAGTTTAGTCAGCGATTCAACGACTCACTCATAGACAGCTGCTTGTTTCTTTCCTAAATGATTCAGTGCAATTGAACGAATCAGTTGCGTCAGTGATTGAACGACTCACTCATAGACAGCTGCTTGTTTCTTTTCTAAATGATTCAGTGCAATTGAACAAATCAGTTTAGTCAGTGATTCAACGACTCACTCATAGACAGCTGCTTGTTTCATTCCTAAATGATTCAGTGCTATTGAACGAATCAGTTGCGTCAGTGATTCAACGACTCACTCATAGACAGCTGCTTGTTTCTTTTCTAAATGATTCAGTGCAATTGAACGAATCAGTTTTGTCAGTGATTCAACGACTCACTCATAGACAGCTGCTTGTTTCTTTTCTAAATGATTCAGTGCAATTGAACGAATCAGTTTAGTCAGTGATTCAACGACTCACTCATAGACAGCTGCTTGTTTTTGATCAGAGACTTTGACGTGTTGTTTGAATCACATGACAGCTGTCAATCACTCCATCACCGAACACTGAAACTAATCTGACAGATAACTGAGAAGTTTATTTGCATTGTGGGACTTGATTTAATGTTTAGTAGCGTTCCAGGGTTGATGGTTCTGTGAGACTCCAGCTTTAATCTCAAACGTAACTGCACTATTGCGGTGTTTATCGGAGGTTTAAAGTCCTTGTGTCAGTCAAAGATGGCGTGCTGCGCTTGTCATTTTCATAACTCCTCTCGAGAGCTCTTGAGCTCAACAGCTAATCATGCTGTGAATTAATAATTACACTTTCCTCCTGCGATGCTGCATGACGGGAGACTCTTCTGCGTGGTCTTGTGCATCACTAATCTCCGTAAGTGCTCATAAACCCAGCCGCTGTGCTTCATCAGAAACGCACACACGTGAGGGTTAAACGCTGCTCCAGGGTCAGTGATGCACCGTTCTGTGTGTGTGTGTGCGTGTGTGCGCGTGTGTGTGTGCGTGTGCGTGTGAGAGTGTGTATGCGTGTGACAGTGTGTGTAAGAATGTGTGTGTGTGTATGTTTGTGTGTGTGTGTGTGTGTGTGAGAGTTTTTGTGTGAGAGTTTTTGTGTGTGAGAGATTGTGTGTGGGTACGTGTGTGTGTGTGTACGTGTGTGTGTGTGTGTGTGTGTGTTTGCGTCAGATGAAGTGTGTTTTGCTCGAACGACTCGATGAATAACTCATCACATGTAGAGACAGGCGTCTTCGCTGTGATTAATGTTTGCCGGTGGTTAGAGAGTGCTTGTCCTACTTTACGTCGGCTGCTGGAGAAATACATGTCTCTGAAAGCTGGAGGAAAAGCCTTCTTAATTAAAGCCTTAATTAGGGAATTAATGTGATCTTACAGAGAACGTCGGCCCTTTACATTCACACACACTCACACACACATCAGTGCAAAAGTCTCAGATGAGCCTCGGATTCACTTTCATTTCATCTTTCTGCTACAGTACACTTCTATTATTCAGAGATATTGAACTTTCATATCTCCATCTGTACATGCGCTTGTCATTTATGGGCCATAGAAGCTGAAACATACAGTTTGGATTGTATTGAAGCATCTAGAATGTAAACATCATTAAATATTTACAGCTAAAACATATTAAATATTTGAAAGATAGCTGTATAGATGCACTTTAATCAATAAATGGTTAAGGTTTTGGATCCCTTAACCTCAAACCTTTTAAAGAGAACATAAAAGAACATGTCAAATTTAATACACACAACTGTGCAGGAAAATTACTGTTTTTATTACAATATAGCATTGAGTCTCTAATCACACACCTCCCGCTAAACTGAGCCATAACCATTTATTAAAAAAACATGTACAGTATAAATAAAAACTCGACAGTCTGACAAATGCAATCACAAAAGTGGCACCAAAAGCAGTCCAAAGGCTTGAATACAGGTCTTTTCTTTGCAGTCGTGTGGATCCTAAAGATTTGAATTATGGTGCACTCATAAAACTGATTATTTGTGATTTTATGTTGCTGGTTAGTATTGAGCCGGTAATGCTAGATGAAGCCTGTAGCAGATCATCATGTCTGTATTTGTATGTCTTCAGCTGGACCGAGAGAATCAAGCGTTTCTGTGTTTAATTGTGCTTCTGTGTGAGCGTGACTAAAGCAGATCTGTGTGTCTGATTCACATCTGTTCTGCTGCAGCTCGTCTGCGTGAAGGACGGCGATCTCAGAGCGCTTATTCACACATCAGACAAACAGATGGACGCCTGCTTCCATACAAACACAGACGGAGTCCACAGCACACACACAGACACACACACACACACACACGCACACACATGTTGGGTTTCCATGTTTTATGGGGACTTTCCATAGACGTAATGGTTTTTATACTGTACAAACTGTATATTCTATCCCCTTGCACTGCCCCTATCCCTAAACCTAACCATCACAGGAGACATTCTGCAATTTTACATTTTCAAAAAACATCACTTAGTCTGATTTATAAGCTGGTTTCCTCATGGGGACCAAAAAATGTCCCCACACGGACAAGGATTTTGGATATTGCCATCCTTGTGGGACATTTTGTCCCCATAACGTAGGGTTTACCTGAACCACACACACACACACCACACACACACACGCGCACAAACACACACACCACACTCTCACACACACACACACGCACACACACACACCACACACACACACACACACACACACACTCACATGCACAAACACACACTCTCACACAACACACCACACACACAAACACCACACACACACACACATGCACAAACAACACACACCACACACGCACACACGCACCACACCCACTCACCACACACATACACACACTCTCTCACACACACACACACACACACACACACACACACACACACTCACTGAACACTTGCGTCTTTCACTCGTTCAGCTCAACCTGAGTCTTGATATTATGATGATGTGTGTTTTCAAGAAACACAAACCACCCGTCGTTTTCTGTCATGAAGTGAATGAAGTAAATAAAAGAGTGAATCTTAGTTTTGCTGTGCTTGTGCCGGAGCGTTTAAAATCATGACATGTGACTGCACTAAGTGATGTTTCACAAACAAGTTTCGGGAGGAGCACGCGCGCATAATTAACACAGCCAATTCATCATCAGTAATCACATCACTTACCCAATAAACGCTAGAGAGAACCCCTATAAATAATCAAGCAGCCTTACCTCCATTATCTCTAGTCTTCCAGAATCCCTCCACCACCCCAACTCCACACTTCCAGTCCGTCTACACCCCAGCAGGGGGTAGGGGGAGCTTTTGGGTCCGGGCCAATGCCGAGCTCGGACCCCTCTCCCCGGGCTCGGGAACTACTACCGAGCTCGGAGCCCTCTCCTCGGACAGCACGCCAAATACGCATACCGTTTACTCAGTTCATTATTAATTAAGTGTGAACTCGTGAATTATTAATAGAGTCCGACGCTGGAGTCTGACGATAAGACTGGAAAGAACAACACATCCGCACACTTTAATAACAATGAATGAATCTTCAGTCAAGAATAACCTATACTTGCACATGCAATTCATCTGTTTTACTACAAAACATTTATTTCAGCCACTGGAGTAAGATTAAACACAGCGAAGGTTTGCTTTATTCATCCAGCAGAGTTGCATAATCACACGACTCCAGCCATTAATTAATTTAGCCTTGAAATCAGCATTGATATTAAAGACTCGTTGTAACATAGAAAGCCACATTATGAAAAAAGAGAATGAGTTTATATCAATAGAGATGAATGTTTGTTCATGATGATGATGATAATAAACCATTAAAAGGCTGTTAGGAAGGTCACTGTTGTGCTCTAATTATATTAGTTTATGAGAATCATAACACATTACATGTTAACCTCTACAGTGCCATATTCAGATGCTCTATTGAATATTAAAGAGGCCCTGTCATGAAAATCAAGCGTCTTTACTGGGGTTTTTAATATGCTTAAATATAAACCATGTGCAAATTCACCAGTCAGCAGTTTGTACATGCGCTCGAATAAATCACAGTGTTTATATCAAACATATACGGCTGAATTATTCCAGCGTTGCCATGTTGTGTAGCGTTTATACTTCAGTGACCCCAGTGAAAGAAAGCAGCAGGTATTCTGAGCTCATTTGCATATTCATGAATCCACTTATACTAAATGAGCTGTGGGGGTAGAGTTACATTCAAGCCATTTTAGGGCATGAAAACAATATTTTCAAAACAACAAAAAGTCATTTTAATTATTAAAGATGAATGCATGCAATTAGTGACTGAAACTTTAGCAAAAAGCTATAAATAAATACAAAAATGTCATGTTTATTTCATGTATAAAGTTTTTTTATCAGCGTAAGTAAATATAATGTGATATTAAGCGTTACTGTGGGATGAAATCACTCGTCTCTGTTATTGTGTTTGACTCTTGCTGATCTCAGATCTGCATTTATGTATTTTGTATTGAAGTTAATCATAACCAGCATGCATGTATTCCTGTATTTCAGAAGTACAGTAATTTGCAACACCCAGGTCATCGGTTCGATTCACATGATCTTGGTATTGCAAACACAATAAATGCATGTATATTATAAAGTGTCTGCATTGCAAAATATCCTAAATATGTCCCTTTCAGTGCTAAACTAATTCATATTCATAATCGTGGCTGGACTTGTACGGTTTTAAAACTCTATGATTGTATTTGCAAATAAATAAAGTAAAAAGTTTGCTGCTTTCAATTTCACACTTCCACACATTTTATTGTGCACATAATTGCATGTGCATTAATATTGAATATGCATTATATTTCATTTCAAACTGTGGATGTATTCAAAAGACACGAGTTCATTTCTTTACAGTAAATGCATGCTTTCAATGCAATGTAACCCGTTCTGTCTGGATATGATTCAAGCGGATGAATAAGAACCGCTGAACGTTCCCCAGAGCTCTGTTCTGGATGAAAGAGTCAATGAAGAACATAAATCTCACATTCAGATGGCTCTACTGGATTTCAGATGTGAAACCGGACGTGTTGTGACTGTAGTGTGTTGCGTAGGAATCCAGCGTTTATCGTATCCGTGACTCGACACGCTCAATGCTCATTCTAAACAACATAATCTGCTGTTATCTGATGACAGATTAAGGGAGATTCTGCATGAGCCGTATCACACTGACCGGATCTGTGCGAGACGAGAGGATGATAAACAAACCGAAGACGAGCCGATGACATCTCGTCCTCAAAAGAGCCGCGTGCTCAAAGGGTCACTCTTCATTTCCATCTCAATAGAACCCATCTGTCCACGCTTGGCCCGCCGTCAGCTGTGTGTGTGTGTGCTTTAATGGTCATGCGTCTGACTGTGTGTGTGTGTGTGTGTGTGTGTGTGTGTCACTTCTGACCTGCAGCTGCGTGTGTGTTTCTCAAGGCCTTTGTTCATCTCATCTGCATTAATGGACGAGTTCAGCTAAATAACATTTTGTCATTAAGAGTGTCCTCCAGAGCTATCGGGCTTGCTCTGGTCATCGTGTTATTGGTGTCACACAGTGTTCAGTCATACAGTGACTTTACTCACCCACCCATCGGCATTTAACTTTTTTATGGAAACAAAAACTTTAGTTTAGTTGGATAACAGATGCTACTATTTGTGACATGCCTTGTCAAAATTATGACATAAAAAGTCATAAGTATGAAATAAAAGGTCAAACTATGTCATACTAAATGGAAATTATGACATAAAAAGTCATAAGTATGAGATTAAAAGTTGAACTATGACATGACATAAAAAGTCATAAGTATGAGATTAAAAGTTGAACTATGACATGACATAAAAAGTCATAATTATGAGATAAAAAGTTGAACTATGACATTAAGTTGAAATTATGACAAAAAGTCATAAGTATGAGATAAAAAGTTGAACTATGACATTAAGTTGAAATTATGACATAAAAAGTCATAAGTATGAGATAAAAAGTTGAACTATGACATAGTTGAAATTATGACATAAAAAGTCATAAGTATGAGATAAAAAATTGAACTATGACAAAATAATTTAGAATTATGACATACAAAGTCATAAGTATGAGATAAAAAGTTGAACTATGACAAAATAATTTAGAATTATGACATACAAAGTCATAAGTATGAGATAAAAAGTTGAACTATGACAAAATAATTTAGAATTATGACATATAAAGTCATAAGTGTGAGATAAAAGTTGAACTATGACAAAATAATTTAGAATTATGACATACAAAGTCATAAGTATGAGATAAAAAGTTGAACTATGACAAAATAATTTAGAATTATGACATATAAAGTCATAAGTGCGAGATAAAAAGTTGAACTATGACATAAAATGTCAGTTATGAGATTATGAGATCAGTTATGTCAGTAATTATGGCATAAACAGTCAAGTATGAGATACAAAGTCTAAGTTGACATACTAAGTTGGAGTTATGGTATGAAAAGTCAATTATGGGATAAACAGTCAAAATGATGACTTTAAAAGTCAAAACTGAGATACTAAATCAGAATTATGATATAAAAAGTCAAGTATGAGATAAAAGTCAGAACTGATTCATAAAGTCATAATTATGAGATAAGTCACAATTATGAATTACTAAGTCATAATAATGAGATAAAGTCACAATTATGACAAAATAATGCCAAAATATCAGTTATGAGATACTAAGTTGAAATTCTGACATAAAAAGTCATAAGTATGAGATAAAAGTTGAACTATGACATACTAAATGGAAATTATGACATAAAAAGTCATAAGTATGAGATTAAAAGTTGAACTATGACATGACATAAAAAGTCATAATTATGAGATAAAAAGTTGAACTATGACATTAAGTTGAAATTATGACATAAAAAGTCATAAGTATGAGATAAAAAGTTGAACTATGACATTAAGTTAAAATTATGACATAAAAAGTCATAAGTATGAGATAAAAAGTTGAACTATGACATAGTTGAAATTATGACATAAAAAGTCATAAGTATGAGATAAAAAATTGAACTATGACAAAATAATTTAGAATTATGACATACAAAGTCATAAGTATGAGATAAAAAGTTGAACTATGACAAAATAATTTAGAATTATGACATACAAAGTCATAAGTATGAGATAAAAAGTTGAACTATGACAAAATAATTTAGAATTATGACATATAAAGTCATAAGTGTGAGATAAAAAGTTGAACTATGACAAAATAATTTAGAATTATGACATACAAAGTCATAAGTATGAGATAAAAAGTTGAACTATGACAAAATAATTTAGAATTATGACATATAAAGTCATAAGTGCGAGATAAAAAGTTGAACTATGACATAAAATGTCAGTTATGAGATTATGAGATCAGTTATGTTAGTAATTATGGCATAAACAGTCAAGTATGAGATACAAAGTCTAAGTTGACATACTAAGTTGGAGTTATGGTATGAAAAGTCAATTATGGGATAAACAGTCAAAATGATGACTTTAAAGTCAAAACTGAGATACTAAATCAGAATTATGATATAAAAAGTCAAGTATGAGATAAAAGTCAGAACTGATTCATAAAGTCATAATTATGAGATAAAAGTCACAATTATGAATTACTAAGTCATAATAATGAGATAAAGTCACAATTATGACAAATAATGCCAAAATATCAGTTATGAGATACTACGTTGAAATTATGACATAAAAAGTCATAAGTATGAGATAAAAGTTGAACTATGACATACTAAGTTGAAATTATGACAAAAAATCATAAGTATGAGATAAAAAGTTGAACTATGTCATACTAAATGGAAATTGTGACATAAAAAGTCATAATTATGAGATTAAAAGTTGAACTATCACATAGTTGATCTTATGACATAAAAAGTCATAAGTATGAGATAAAAAGTTGAACTATGACAGTTGAAATTATGACATAAAAAGTCATAAGTATGAGATAAAAAGTTGAACTATGACATAGTTGAAATTATGACATATAAAGTCATAAGTATGAGATACAAATTGAACTATTACATACTAAGTTGAAATTATGACAAAAAGTCAAGTATGAGATAAAAAGTTGAACTATTACATACTAAATTGAAATTATGACATAAAAAGTCAGTTATGAGAGTTACAATTATGGCATAAACAGTCAAGTATGAGATACAAGTCTAAGTTGACATACTAAGTTGGAGTTATGGTATGAAAAGTCAATTATGGGATAAACAGTCAAAATTATGACTTTAAAAGTCAAAACTCCCACATGAAATAATTAAAATTATGAGATAAAAGTCAGATGAGATAAATCAGAACTGATTCATAAAGTCATAATTATGAGATAAAACCACAATTATGAGTTACTAAGTCATAATTATCAGAAAGTCACAATGATGACAAAATATTTGTTATAGAAATTAAGTTGAAATTAAATGATAAAGTCATCATTATGGTGTAAAAAGTTCAAATTATGACAAAAAGTAAAGTATGGGAT
>QVTF01005013.1:2500-29673 GCA_003573665.1 Oxygymnocypris stewartii | reverse complement strand
TCAGGAGAAATCTGCTCAGATCTAAACAGCTCAAACTAATATGAGACTCGATAACAACACAGATGCACTTTATCACTGAGGAAGAGTTATTATGGATTATAGACTCGTATTTGAGTTATAAACATCTTAATGCTGGATTAGTTTAATCTTTTGTCTTCTCCAGATGATAACGGATGGACTGTGGATTATTGTGATGTTTTTATCAGACTCTCATTCTGACGGCACCCATTCACTTCCATTACTGAGACACATTTCTACAAACCCGATGAAGAAACAAACTCATCCTGATCTCTGATGACTTGAGGATGAGCACACTTTCAGAAAATGTTAATTTTTGGCTGAACTATTTCTTTAACCAGCATGAAATGACTGTATAAACTATTGGAAATGTTTTAGAAAAGATGCATCAGTCACCTTTTTGGACCCATCGTATTTGTTGGGTAATGAGATATGTTTGACTCCACGCCATTTTTTCATGAAAGACATTTGGGACTTGTCCGTCCAACAAAGATGTTTACTGTTATCCGCTGGAATCCTCCTCACACGACGGACAGACGAACCTGGACAAGTATCTGTTGGACATTATCTCGATGGAGCGCTCAACTTCTCATGTACATGGATCTAATGTGAAAACTAAATTCATGGCATTCAGCTTTTAATGTTGTGTCACCTTTTCTAAAATATTTGTAAAAATTATTTTATTGTTATGTATTTATCTATTAATATGAATTAATTAATTTATTATTATTATTGTATTCATTTTTTTAAATCAATTTTTTTTTTTATATATATATTTTTTTTTTTTTTTTATAATTATTTTTTTTTAATCTAAATTTGGGTTCTACATTTGTACAGCTGCTTTTTGTTTTGTACTACTGTTCCCAGAATAAAATTCAATAAACAGTTGTTAACAAAAAAAAGAAAAGATGCATCAGCTACAACATCAGCAGCTGTTTGTTATTAGTGAACATTCACCAACAGCTTGTGTGGTAAACATTTGAAGAAGGGAAATGAAAGTCCTTTCAGGGGAGAATGAGCAGTGATTTTCTTTAGAATAAGAAACATGTATTGAAGTAAATATAGTCGATGTTAATTCCACCTGACATTGATAGCACAAAACAAACAATGTCTTCAGTCGAAACCAATTTCAATACAACAGCCGAAGCTTGACCTGCAAGCTCTTCTGAACGAACTAAACATCGCTTCTCGGCAAGACCAAACAACTTCCAAACAACAGAAAAAACGTGTTTTTCAGGTCTAACGGCAACAAGTGTAAACGTTCATAAACTGCAAAAACAAAAACACTGACGCAATTAAATGACTGGCGTCCTCGGTGTATGATTATTAATTATTATTCATTCTGAGTTTGCTGCTGTTGGAGTTTGACTGTAATTAAAATCAGTCTGTTTCTTCAGGCCAATCTTTGTATTCAACACGGAAGCAATTCAGACAAAATCAATGAGCCATTTTCTCTTTTTACTTATTCATATTCATTATTGATAATTAATAATTCAGCATCAGCTGTATTTGCATCATGAGATAAATGCACAGATATTTTATGCATTCTTTTATGACATAACTGACTATTGCATGCATTGATTCATGAGCAATATGAGCATTTTAAACATGATTTAGTAGCTTCAGCACTTCAGTAAGAATATGTTTAATAATAAAAACTGTAAATGAGGAAACAACAGAACTGTTTACTGCACATGAATGGCTTTGTTTCACTATGATTAGGATTATAGTTATTTATATGCATGCGTTATTAGTACAGGGATGTTAATTGCATATGAGAGAATATTAAAATGCAATAAGCTGCAGCATGTCATAAATCACAAAACAATAAACTCTGTGCACGCAGTGATCTAATCAATAAACAATATTCAGCGCTTAATGCCGTCAACTGCATTATGATTAACAGGGTTTCTGCTGAATTTTGAAATCAAATTTAAGACTTTTTAAGACCTGGGCCATAAACAAACCCATGCAATCTCAAAATAAATCATGGTATTTCAAATTAATTTACTAAATTAAACAATGCATTGCATGTTTAATTACATATGAAACTGGTTTGTTTTCATATTTCAAAGTAGATGTCTATTGATATTGGATTTTGCTGATTTGATCATTTGTTTAAAGAGCAATATGATGAATAAATGTAACATAAATGTTTAAAGAAAGGCAATAAAAATATTATTGTGCCAATAATAATCAAATCTATATATACTGAATGTGTTAATTCAATAATATTGTTAGTGTTTTCCTCTGTGATGGGCGGTTCGGAGAGAAAATACAAGAGTTTACATTGATTTAGATGTCAGATACTGTTTATTGTGTGATCAAAATATCAATAATAGCCAGGAAACAAAATGCATAATGAGGGACTTTTAAGAGCAATACACCAGGACTCTTATTTTGAAATGTCTACGCTTTACTATATCATTCTGTTCATGTAGCTGTTCATTCTAAAAGATAAGAGAAATACGTGAACTAAAATACCACTAATGACCAAAAAAGAAATTTTTATGCACAATGCAGGACTTTTTATTATAAGCACGTCCGAAATACAGCAGGACTCTTATTTTGAAATGTCTACGCTTTACTATTTCCAGCTGCTTATTTAAAAAGATGAGAGAATACAGGAACTAATATACCACTAATGACCAAAAAAGACAATTTTATGCATAACGTATGATTTTTAACTATAAGTAAGCCCGAAATACACCAGGACTCTTATTTTGAAATGTATACGCTTTACTATTTCCAGCTGCTTATTTAAAAAGATGAGAGACATAAAATATACATCTTTCAACCATCTGCAACATATAATATAAAAACCATAACAACTTTGATGATTCATCAAATGTGGATCATAAGCA
The DNA here is from genome assembly GCA_003573665.1 of Oxygymnocypris stewartii. Lineage (NCBI taxonomy): Eukaryota > Metazoa > Chordata > Actinopteri > Cypriniformes > Cyprinidae > Oxygymnocypris > Oxygymnocypris stewartii. The sequence goes on along the minus strand of QVTF01005013.1, from coordinate 26,791 downwards.
ATAGTTAGGCAGAACTGTGTGGAATTCATTAAATCGTGCAGTGCTCACATATTTCACTGAATCCTGGATTTTTAGTGTCTAATAATCATTTATCCATATTGTGGTGACTCTGTTTTTCCATCCCCAAATTTAAGACGTCTTAAAATGATATTTAAGACTTATCAAGATTTGATCATTGTAAGACATCTGTGGGCCAATGCCACGAAATCGGTGCCTTTTGCGTCCCTAAGAAATAATCAAACATAGATTTAATATGACAACAAATAAATGTGCAATTTAAAAACATAACAATACTGTCCGACTTTAGTCCTGTCTTGTGTTTGTTTTGCTCTCTATGTCCTTATTTGGTCCTTCCTGTTTCCTGTCCTCGTATAGGTTCATCATTAGTTGATTAGTCCCCAGATGTGTTTCATTAAGTATCTAGTTTTCCCCAGTATTTCCTTGGCTGTAACCGAAATCACCCCCTATACCCTCATGCACTATTCCCTACATTAGTGCACTCATACAGTGCACTTGAAGCAGTGAATGAGAACGAGAGTGAAATCAGACACTGAGTGCACTGGAAGGACTGCCGCTTTTGCATAGTTTTCTTGCTGTTTAATAATCATCTGAAACAGGCCGCTCCAGTAAAAAACATCTCTGTTCACAGCGACTTGTTTCGGTGCATATCTCTTTAAATGCTAATGAGCTCTGCTGACTCCGCCCCTCTCTTCAAAGTGAGACTTACTGCTTCTGGAGGTGCAGCTGGATCATGAACAATCCGTCTTTGAGTTTTAATTCATCTGTTTAATAATCTTCTGAAACGGGCCGCTCCAGTATTAAGATTAAAGGATTTATCTTGAACCCTGTCACGGAAATTATGTATAAACCCTAAAAGTAAATTTACAATTAATGTGTCCCCGTGTTGTATTACGCTGTGTTACACTAAGAACGAGCGCTTCTAAACTAAATGAATGGATGATTCAGCTGCGGGCGCCATCTTCTGGCGGGAATTCATTCGGCGCGCGACTCTCCCGGTGCATTATGGGGATTCTCTAGCCGTTGAGTGTACATCGGTTGTACACTCGTTTTTGTGGTGCATTGTGGGATTGAATGAGCGCTCTTGAGGGTGTTCATATGGTGGCCCTGTCCCAAATGGCACCCTAAACCCTTGTGGTCTTTCCACACTTTCGTGATGTAATGCCGCTTTGCTGTAGGGTAGAAGTCTAGAGCTCGCCCCAGTGAGTGCGGATCGAGGGCGCATAACAGCCGTAAAGTGGGCGCTCGCAAGCACGCTAAAATGAGAATGGGACACTCTACGGTCTCGTGGACTTAACGGACAAGCGGCGGCCATTGTAAGTCCATAAGACCGCAAGTGCTCATGAAGGGTTCCATTTGGGACAGGGCCGGTTTTGAACACCATTTAAAATGGCTGTCCCCTCATATAGTGCACTTTTTAAGGGTATAGGGGGCGAGTTCGGATACGTCTGGTATTGTTTGTCTTCACCCCTGCTCGATGTGTGTTACCCCTGGATTATGTCATTACAAGAAATGTTGATTATTCTCCTCGTCTCGTGACAAATACTATGTATGCTTTCACCAAAAATGTCAATTAAATATTATTTTAAATAGCATTTATGCTGGTAAGGTTTTTGGCATGTCCCTGTTTTTCAGTAATATGCAAAATGATATAAAATCACATTGTCATATTGTTCTAAATATAGTCTCATTGTTAAGCAATGATTGTGGCATAAGTATGCATTTTTTCTATCAAATCTAAATGATTTTATTGGTGTTCCCTGATTTCTGCCCTGTTTCCCTCGTAAGATAATATTCATTCAAGTGACATCATCTCTCACGCATGATTCCATAATGTTCAATTTTTTGATGATTTATGAGGCTTGACTGAGGGGGGGGGGCATCATGCAATGTCAATCCTGTTACCATTTTTAAAATGTAAATTTAAGCAATTACTTTGTGCGTTTAAAATCATCAATATCCACAAGTGACATCTTTCAAAGTGTACAACACGTGCTTTTGTGAACTCGACTATTATCCATGAATTAGCATATTTGTTTGAAATCATCACACCTATTTAGAGATGGCATCGGTCAGGTTTGACCCTATTTTTAAGGATTGCCCGTGTAAAATTCAAACATTTTAAAGGTCACCCATATTATTGAGCTCATTCAGCAGCATATGAGGAACTATAGTGTCTAGAAACGCTTGTGTAGGTAACAGTCAGTAAAAAATGAGGTAGAAAAATAGTCATAGAATAATAAATTACATAGCCTGAGATGTCACAATACAATTTCTTGTCATTTTAAGGTGTCTTCATTTCATGGATATTGAAAGGATATTTTATTTGTCCCTTTTTTCAAGTGGAAAAGGCACCAATTTCGTGGAATGGCCCTTGAGACTTTTAAGGACCCACAGAAAGCCTGAATGAAGCAGCAAGCGCAGTAATTGCAGGAAAAAGAAATGGCACATATACAGATCCATGATTTTAGCCCAGTCTGATGTAGCGACAGCCCCGCCTCGTGTCACCATCAGAGAGAAACACACCATCTGCTGTTCACGGCCTGGATGCCGGTTCCTCTCCTCACACAATATGCGCCTGCTGCCGTACAATATAAACACAAGCTGCCGCTGAGAGACGGACGGAGTGCTAAACAGAGACGCGGCTTCAGCGTCAAGTCAGAGAAGTTACTTTACTACAATCTAGGCAAAAGTCGAATGAATAAATCAAAAGTAGTCTGCTTAATAATGAGGTGGGGATGTGGATTAATGTCTATGATTAATAAAGCTCAAAAAACTGCTGTTGAAATATGCAGCCTGCGTATTTAAATGGCAACCCGCCAAAATAAAAGTCTGGTTTTACTTGAAGAAATTATGACAGAAATGCATCACAAAATACATTAGAAATACATACGACTTTACTTATCAAAGTTATGAAAATAAATAAATGTTTCAAACTTAAATATCACATAATATTACCATTATTTTCATCCATTTTTCATTCAAACAGTAAACCTTAAAGGAACTTTTCCAATTTAATTTGAGTATATTTTAAAATGCTGCGTTCGACACTATAGATCATGACATACTGATAGATCGATTACAAAACTGTACAGGTATTCAAGGGCAGGCTCTAAGATGGTTTAGATCATACCTGTCCGATCGCTACCACTTTGTTTATTTAAACGGGGAGTCATCTCAATTATCACCAGTAAAGTATGGAGTACCACAAGGATCTGTCCTAGGTCCTCTATTATTTTCATTATATATGCTGCCCCTTGGTAATATTATTAGAAAATACGGGATTAGTTTCCATTGTTATGCTGATGACACTCAACTATATATCTCAACAAAACCAGATGAAACTTCGAAACTATCTAAGCTAACAGAGTGTGTTAAAAATATAAAAGATTGGATGACCAGTAATTTTCTTCTATTAAATTCAGATAAGACCGAGATATTACTTGTTGGACCTAAAAACAGTACACAGAATCTCTTGGATTACAATTTGCAACTAGACGGATGTACTGTTACTTCCTCTACAGTTAAAAATCTGGGTGTTATATTAGACAGCAACCTATCTTTTGAAAATCATATTTCCAATGTTACAAAAACAGCATTCTTCCATCTTAGAAACATTTCCAAGCTACGGAACATGTTAAGTGTTTCTGATGCAGAAAAGTTAGTTCATGCATTCATGACCTCTAGACTGGACTATTGTAATGCACTGCTAGGTGGTTGTCCTGCATCTTCAATAAACAAGCTACAGATAGTACAAAATGCTGCGGCTAGAGTCCTTACCAGGTCAAGAAAATATGACCATATTACTCCAATTTTACAGTCTCTGCACTGGCTACCTATTAAGTTTCGTATCAGTTACAAAATATTATTACTTGCCTATAAGGCCCTAAATGATTTAGCTCCTGCATACCTAACTAATCTTTTATCACGCTACAATCCAACCCGCTCCCTAAGGTAAACTCTGGACTCTTGGTAGTACCTAGGATAGCAAAGTCCACTAAAGGAGGTAGAACTTTTTCATATCTGGCTCCTAAACTCTGGAATAGCCTTCCTGAAAACGTTCGGGTTCAGACACACTCTCTCTGTTTAAATCTAGATTAAAGACGCATCTCTTTAGCCAAGCATTCATATAATGCATCTCACAATCTTGTACTGCCAGTCCATCTGAACACATGCACATTATTATGCTTTAGCTTGGGTTATACTGATAATTTCATCCAGGGTTATTCCTGGATGGAGCCGCTGCTACGCTAATTGTCTTACTGTTTCTATGTTACTGCCCAGGGATTAACATCCCGTGGTAGTTAGGAATTACACAAGCCTCAGTCTGGATCCTACCCTTAAACGATAGAGATGACCGAACACCTGAGAAGAGACGATGACAACCCCTCCGAGGACCTCCGAGATGAGCCCCCAGAGACAGAGCTCCAGTGAGGACCTCGTCACCTAGACATCCATCGGGGAAAGACCCCTGGAACCAGTGGACCACTTACACTGACTCTGCTGCAGTGGGAACAAACTACTGATTTGTCTGGCCGGAGGGGAACTGGCCCCCCGACTGAGCCTGGTTTCTCCCAAGGTTTTTTCTCCATTCTGTCACCGATGGAGTTTTCGTTCCTTGCCGCTGTCGCCTCTGGCTTGCTCAGTTGGGGACACTTCATTTCCAGCACAATCATTGACTTGATTGCACAGATATTATTTAACTGAACTAAGCTGGACAATGCCATTACTAAATTCAATAATGAAATGCATTCAGCAGATAATTGAGTGTTAAATCCTGTCATTTTACATTATTGACAAATTTGCCTATTTTGATATTGTGCAGTGCTTTGTTACAATTTGTATTGTTAAAGGCGCTATATAAATAAAGGTGACTTGACTTGACTTAAAATATTCATTCAATTCCTAAAAGTTTTATGGATTCATTGGATTATCATGGGTTTGATAATACAGGAATATTAAAATGTCATGGGTCTATTGTTGATACAATTTTAATAAATTATTAATGGTTATAAGTTCTATGAATTCAGGTTTTTAATGCCAATGTAATAAAACACAAAGTATAGTGATTTAATTTTTGTTTAAGTGAAATATAAAAGCATTTGTATCGTTGACTGTAGTTTTTGGTAATATTTTGCTACATTTTTTAATGTTTTCTATTTTATTTGACCTTTTTTCAAATACTTTTGTTTCTGTTTTGTCATTTTTATTATTTAAAAATGTGTCTAAATAGCTATTACATTTTTTTCAGTTTAGTACTTAAATTAGAACTAAAATAAAATAAGATTTTTACATTTTATTAACATTTATTACTAGATTTTTTTATAGCTTTAATTTTCATTTTAGGTCCCTATAATAACCCTGCTGTGAAAACACATTATCATAGCCTTTGAAAAAAGGTCTGTTAAAATAGAAAATAACAGAATTGAGTTTCAAGAGAAAGCAAAACGTTCTCCATCAATGTGAAAATGCAAAGCAATCACAAACCATCATTCACATTCATGCATTACTCAAGTCAAGTCCAAATGTATTTCTATACGACTATACGACAAAATACAGTATATAAAAAGCAGAAAAGAAAACATGCATCATATGGAAATTAAACACATGAAATCGAATCAGAGCAAATTGACATCAGAGCCTTAAATAACATTAATCAAAAGCCTGAGAAAGTCCAAAACAAATCAGATTTGAGGACAGAATTAAAACTAGCCCGTGAAGGAGCAAGTCTCCATTTACAGGCCGTTTAGGGGCTACAGCTGAAAACACAGGGACAGTTTAGAGAAGCTGATCATTAGACTAAGTGCTCTTCGAGGAGAGTAAGGAATCACAAGGTCACTGATGTATTTAGGCCAGATAAAGCCTTGTACACAAAGACAGCTATTTGAAAACCCATTCCAAGCATTAGGAACATGCTTCATCCAAAGCACTGCACTGGAGATACAAGCTTAACCAGCTCGTGCATTCCCTGTGAATCGAACCCATGGCTTGGTGTTGCAAGCGCTGAGCAGGGTCATATTTGACGTTTGACCATGAAGCTGGCTTTTAGATTTTAGCTGGTTAGTCAGGTAAGTTTCAGTTTAGTTTGCACCAATCCTGGGTTTTAGGGTACCGTGAAAGTGGCTTGGCTTTTAGCTGCATTCAGTGCCATTGTAACCATAGAGTTAGAGATCTCAAACTGAAATCAGACCAATCAGATGTGAGCAAAGTGTCTGACGCTAACTCGGTTAATCTTGCTCCAAATTAAGAGTCACTAGTATTAAAAATAAAAATCTGGCTTTAATGATAATTGTGACCCTCTCGGTGAAAACCCGGCTAAAGTAAAATTTTTTTAGTGATTTGCTGTTTTCTACAAAAAAAATCATTCCTTCATTCGGTAAATAACATTCTGTGAAAATGTAACATTTATATCTTTAATATTGACTGAGTAAGGCCATGTCAAAACGTTGAAATTATAGTGAAATTAATGATAGAAATCAAACTTTGATGCTTGTTATCTCATAATTAGATTTTGAGACTTTAGCCTGGATACCACAGAGAGTCACAGAGAGTTATTGTATATGATTTATATAATTATATGATTATGATCCATTACTCACAAGCAATTTAAGTTTAAAGCTTATCATAAATCGTTTCTTTTAAATGAAAGTAAATATATGGGTAGTTGAGAAATTAAAATTGAATCTTCATCCTTAGAGTTACAAAGAGCATAAGAGAGGTTTATCTTCAACGTTAGAGGTTTTTAATAAAACATCACACCATAGGAAACACTGATCCGTCAAATACAATATACAGATCGTATGTAATATAAATAAGCTGTAGAATCAATAGATAATGCTTTAGAAATGACACGTTCGAGTATATTTCCAACTTAACACGTTTCACTTGTGACTGCACTGATAAAGCAAGAGCATTTGTCCTCTTTCATGAACAAGTACTTTTTTCACTGTAAATGCATTTAAATTGATCATATCATATCTCTTAACCTTTAGCACAACCTTTAACCAAGACTTGTGATTGGCTGTTCGCCAGTGATGTCACACGCGTGCCTGAGAAAGTTGAGGATCAGCATCATGGTACCAACAAAGCCAGATTGGAGTGGTTGGTTTTGTCAGCTGGAAACTAATCCCGTAACTCTGGATGTGTTCGTCTAGCATCACGGTACAGTTTGATGTGCGTTCAGCTCGTCTCAGCATCAGTGCATCGGTGCATCAGTTTCCCGGCTGATGATGTGTGACCCTCTGAAACCATCAGACGTCGTCTTGTGTCAATCTACATGAAATAACCCTGTTCAGCATGTTCTACAGATACGGTCTGATGAATGATCTGCTTAATGTCTGTGTGAGGCCTGGTCTTTGAAACGAGTTCTCGTCGTATCGCATCTTTGATCACACGTTTGAGGCTGTGGATCAGCTTTAAATATTTCCACTTTCTATTCACCTGCTATTTGAAGCAAAGCCCATGTAGGATTTTTCCTGCTCTTTGAAGTTAAATAGTTCGACATTCGCTATTAACATACGACGGCATTTGCATATCAACACCTGTTCGCCATTCAGCTGCACGCGAAGAAGTCAGCCAATCACAACACACCTCATTAACATAAACTCTTAAAGGCACAGGGTCAGGAAGAGAGAGAGCAGAAAATTATTACGAAAGACTATTATTATAAAGACTCTTGGGTAATGAGGGACACAAATGTGTTTTTATATCTTGTGTTCAGTCCGTGATCGCATCTTCTGAGGCATTTAAACAGGATGATGTGAGATTGTTTTAAAGCGAGGTCCAATTATTGCAGTGCAGCGAATGAAATGATCCAAAAGACTGTTTCATAATCACATAATGAGCGTCTGTGTGTGTGTGACGTGATGGGAATTGATCTTAGTAATGCAAAAGAGATAAAGGACATCAAACGTTTACATGCATTAAACGAAAACCCATTAAATCAAACATATATATATATGTATGTGTGTGTGTGTGTATACATATATATATATATACAATTGTGTTATTATTTTAATAAACAAAGCAAGCATTTCAATATATCCTTGTTTTTAATTATTATTTCTCTATTTTTGTTTAATTACCAACTTTAATGTCATGAAAATGATGCAATAAATGAAAAACTTGTCCAGATCATATTTCATCTCACAAATCAAAAGGAAAACAAAAAACATTTTTTTTTAAAGAAACCTATTTTATGAACAATTTTTAGACTTCTTGCATTTGATGATTGATGATGTTTTACTTCTCATAATTTATTTTCTATTAGATTATTTTTTTTATAAAAATAAAAAAACAGAAAAGAGCACAACAAATACTGGACTGAGATATTTTAATATTACATTATTTCTTATGACTATTTTTGCTTTAAATTGTAATATATTGTAAAAATGTATATATACACATTCATACATATATATTGAAAACACATCCTATTTTTGGGGAATATTTATTTTTGTATCGTGATGTTATTTTATGACGGTTAAGTGTGGACTAGAGATTCTCATTACTGTACTACTGTAAAAGTACAAGTAAATCAATAAATACTAGTAAAAAATAAATACAATTAATTTTAACAATTTAACTTAATAGAAGATAGCACAACAAATACTTGATTGATGAGTTTTAATATTATTTATCATCACTATTTTTGCTTTAAATTGTCAACCACGAGTCATGAAAATAATGGAAAAAAAACATAAAGGTAATTTTGTTTATGCAAACTACACATTTTATTTATTTAGCTTTTAGGTGAAATATCACTCATCCATGTTTTGTGTGAAATTAACCTAAAATCCTGAACCAAGCAAGGTGCAAATAAATTCAACAAGACTTCAAAACATGTTTGAAAAAAACTAAAACATTGCACTGAAAGCAAAAGCATGCAACTCCTGTCTAATGATGTCGAGTTAAAAGAAAACTCCTTCAATTATTCAACCCGGTGCAAAAGCACTGGCGCCAGAGACCCGGCTACGACCCAGAAATGTTTGCAGGTTCATTATCAGGCAGCTCGATGAATGCAAATGACATTAAAATACTGTCAAGAAGCAAAAACAGAGCTGAGAATCTGAGAAGGATTGATCTGGAGTAAGTGATGTGCATTAGTCTCGTAAGACGCCTCTGCGGCGAGCTGTGATTGGACGGCTGTTTGTGATTTCACACATGTCTTTCTGAGGCTTTTTCACTTGAATATTTCAAAGCCATCAGAGGGAATCGCTGCGAGCAGATCGTGGGCTTCAAATGCCTGCGAGCGCTTCTCTCCAAACACCATTTGCCATCCGTGAAAGACGGTTCAGATGAGCGTTTCTGTGCTCGGCCCTCTGCTCTGTGTTCACGCATCGGCTGGACGGAGGGAGCTCTGTGGGGTTTTCTGATGATTAAGGCTGTTCATCACCAGAGCTGCATCTTGATGTAACATTCACAGCCAGCGCATGCCCTCTTTAACCTTCAGTACTCAAATACGCACGCAAGCCAACAACCCTCCACACACCTTGATATACACTCGCCACCGGCAACCAAACTTTATAGTTTTACTCCTCAAAGTAAAAAAAAGGTGGAAATAAATTGTAAATATATGTATTTTGTTAATATAATATGTGTAAATATATACTGTGTGTGTGTGTGTGTGTGTGTGTGTGTGTGTGTGTGTGTGTGTGTGTGGGCATGTTTATGTGGTTTATGAGGACACAAATTTGTATAAGACATAGGTATGACATAGGTATTACAAGGAGAGGTGATTTATGAGGACATTTTCAGTGTCCCCATAATTCAAAACACTTATAAATCATACAGAGTGAGTTTTTTTGGGGGGGAAAGTAGAAATGCACCGTCTCCTGTGAGGGCTAAGTTTAGGTGTAGGGTAGGTGTAGAGCAATAGCACATACAGCTTGTACAGTATAACAACCATTACGCCTATGGAGAGTCCCCGTAAACCATAAAAACCAACATGTGTGTGTGTGTGTGTGTGTGTGTGTGTGTGTGTGTGTGTGTGTGTGTGTGTGTGTGTGTGTGTGTGTGTGTGGTGTGTGAGTGTGTGAGAGAACAGGAACATGTTGTGAAGTGCAGAAGATTGTCGTTTAAACTGAGGATTAATTATTACAGTGCAGCGAGTGAAATGATCCCAAAAGACCCGTGACTTTTCATAATCACACATTGAGTTTTATAATCACACACTGTGTGTATGATGTGATGGGAATCGATCTTAGTAATGCAAAAGAGATAAAATAGATCACATTTCACATTAAAATCAAAAGGGAAAATTATGTTTAGGGAAAATGAGGCCAATTTTTAGGACTATTTTTAGATTTATACATGCACGGTGATGTTATTTTCACCATGATAAAGCTCATTTATATGGATGTTTTCATTAGTATATCGATACTGTATTTCTGGAAAAATTACTGCAATAATTCTTTTTTAAATAATTTTAATAAAAGTAAAAGAGCACGGCCATACTAGATTGGTCAATTTAAATATTTTTATTATTTTTCATTACTATTTTTGCTTTAATTGTCAACTTGATGTTATGAGAATAACACATTAAATGAAATGAAGTCTATTTTGAGATTAATTTAGATGCATCTCTCAGAGAGCTAGAAACACCCAAACACATAAAACTAAATAAATATGTATTACTAAAATTATTTAAAAAATGTATTTATGTTTTATTTATACATGCATTTCGGCAGACTGCAGACTAAAATGTTTACTACTGCATATGCATATTTCATATTACATTTTTACCATATGCACTGTTAAACCATTTAAATTGAAATGCATTTATATGCACTTGCATATGCAAATACATTTTCATGCTATAGGCAACTAAAAATGACACACTGTTATATCATATCTCTCATATAAATATAGTATACATTTACATTTTTATATTTACATTTAATCATTTAGCCCATGCTTTTATCCAAAGCGACTTAGGTTATGCATTAATTGTCAGTATGTGTGTTCTCTGGGAATTGAACCCATGACCGTTGCGCTGCTAACACAATGCTCTACCACTGAGCCACAGGAAACCATCAGAAGCAATCAGACCATCGAGAGAGCAACAGTATACGAGTGCCATGACAAGTTTTCAGTTACTCTAGCACAGTACACGTAGATAGGTTATTTTTTTTAAGAATAGAACAGAACAGAACAGAATATAATAGAATAGAATAGAATAGAATAGAATAGAATAGAAATGAATAGAATAGAACAGAACAGAACATAATAGAATAGAACATAATAGAATAGAATATAACATAATAGAATAGAAAAGAACAGAATAGAATAGAACAGTACAGAATAGAATAGAATAGGAACAAATAGAATAGAACGGAACAGTACAGAATAGAACAGAACAGAACAGAATAGAATAGAACATAATAGAATAGAATAGAATAGAATAGAATAGAATAGAACAGTACATAATAGAATAGAATTGAAACGAATAGAATAGAACAGTACAGAATAGAACAGAACAGAATAGAATAGAATAGAACGGAACGGAACGGAATGGAACGGAACGAAACAGAACAGAACAGAACAGAATAGAATAGAATAGAATAGAACAGAATAGAATAGAATAGAATAGAATAGAAATGAATAGAATAGAACATAATAGAATAGAACAGTACAGAACAGAACAAAATAGAAATGAATAGAATAGAACAGAATAGAATAGAATAGAACATAATAGAATAGAATAGAATAGAATAGAATAGAATAGAATAGAATAGAACAGTACAGAATATAATAGAATAGAAACGAATAGAATAGAATAGAATAGAAACGAATAGAACAGAACAGAATAGAATAGAATAGAACAGAACAGAACAGAATAGAATAGAATAGAACGAAACGGAACGGAACGGAACGGAACAGAATAGAATAGGTAAGTGTTAGTATTAGTTGGTCAGGTGCTGGCGAAAAAGATGTGTCTATAGTTTGTTTTTTGAAGATGGCTAAAGACTCAGCTGTTTTAATAGAGATCGGGAGGTCATTCCAGCAGCTGGACACAGTCCAGGAAAAGGTCTGTGAGAGTGATTCTGTACCTCTTTGGGACGGCACCACAAGGCGATGTTCACTTGCCGAACACAAGCTTCTGGAGGGCGCATGAGTTTGCACTAGCGAGTTTAGGTATATTGGTGCAGCGCCAGTTGTTGTCTTGTAGCCACACATCAGTACCTTGAATTTGATACGAGCGGCTACGGGTAGCCAGTGTAACCTGATGACGCTCACGTGAGATTTTTTCGGCTCATTAAAGACTACTCTGGCTGCTGCATTGTGGATCAGTTGCAGAGGCTTGATAGTACATGCGGGAAGGCCGCCAAGAGAAGAGCTTAGACAAGGAGTTGTAAGGCTTACTCTGACAGGAAGGGTATAATAATCTTCCTAATGTTGTATAAGGCAAAGCTGCAGGACCGGGTCGTAGTAGCAATGTGGTCTGTGACGCTTAACTGATCATCGATTCATCATCGGCTCCTGGCTGTCCTGGAAGGAGTTATGGTCGATGAACCCAGCTGTATAGAGACGTATTGGTGAAGTTATGGGTTGGCTGGGACCACGAGCAGTTTTGTCTTAGCAGGGTTGAGCTGAAGGTGATGGTCCTTCATCCATCACTCAGACAGGCTGCAATGCGAGCAGCTACCGTCGGATCATCTGCTTGGAAAGAGAAGTAGAGTTGAGTGTCATCAGCATAGCAGTGATAAGAAAAGCCATACTTCTGAATGACCGATCCTAACATCGACATGTAGAATGGAGAAGAGAAGTGGTCCAAGCACTGAGCCTTGAGGAACCCCAGAAACAAGAAGTTGTGACTGAGAAACCTCACCCATCCAAGACAACCCTGAAGGACCTATCTGAGAGGTAAGACTTGAACCACATGCCCGTCTTTCTGAGGGTGGACAGGAGGATCTGGTTGTTAACTGTGTCAAAAGCAGCAGATAGATCCAGCAAGATGAGTACTGAAGATTGGAAGCTGCTCTTGATGGTCTCAGAGCCTCAGTAATCGAGAGTAGGGCAGTCTCAGTTGAGTGGCCGCTTTTAAAGTCAGGTTGCTTGTTGTCCAGAAGGTTGTTCTGTGCAAGAAACAAAGATAATTGGTTGAACACAACTTGCTCAAGTGTCTTTGCAATGAATGGAAGAAGGGATACCGGTCTGTAGTTTTCTAAAAGTGCTGGATTTAGAGAGGGTTTTAGCAGTGGGCTTACCCGAGCCTGCTCAAATGCTGTGGGAAATGTACCAGTGTGAAGAGAGGTGTTGATAATGTGAGTAAGCGCAGGTATGACTGAAGAAGAAAGGGCCTGAAGGAGGTGAGTGGGGATAGGATCAAGTAGACAAGTAGTAGGATGATTGGAAAGGATACGTTGGAAACGTCCATCTCCGAGAGAGGAGAGAAGGAGGTGAGAGAGTGTGTATTTGTCGTTATGAAGTTATCATCAGTTTGTGGTGTGAGGAATTGGTCATTGATGGTGCTTGTTTTATTTACAGTATACACTGCATGTATGCAGTTCATTTTAAGCTACTATCACATTTATGCATCTGTCCCTCTTGAAATTGAAGGTCAAATCGAGAGAATAATATGTGTATGTGTATGTACAGTATATTATATATATATATATAATAAAGCAAATTGGATACTAGGTTACAGTTTATTTTTATTCTTACTCTTCCTAAAACTGACATCTAACACTTATAAGCCATTGGCTAAAGACAGACATTAATTAGTTACATGAGTGTGTGATTTAGTGCCATTATAAAGGGTTGCGAGTGCACTAGGATCCATTCAAACACATTGACAGACGCTGAGCTCGACTCTGTCCAGGTTTCTCTCTCGGGTCACATTACTCTTCTTCTGATCCAGAGAGATCATGTTCCCTGAAGCAGATGGTGAAGCTACGCAGAGATGGAGAATATCCCATTAGCTTTGGATTTTGCTCTTTTAGCACCGAGCCTGGAATGAACCTACGCAGGATTCAGGACAGCTCTGTGTTTAATCAAATGTCCTGACTCTGTCAGCATGACCTCATACACATCCGTTACACCTGGAGCATGGAGCAGAGCATCAGGTGCATCTGAGAGACACTGAGAGCATGCTGAGAACGCTTATTTACACTACTCAGAGTGTGTGTGTGTATGTTAGAGAGAGAGAGAGCGAGAGAGAGAGAGAGAGTGTGTGTGTGTGGTGTGTTGTGTGTGTGTGTGTGTGTGTGTGTGTGTGTGTGTGTGTGTGTGTGTGTGTGTGTGTGTGTGTGCGTGTGTGTGTGTGTGTGTGTGTGTGTGCATGTGTGTGTGTGTGTGCATGTGTGTGTGCATGCCTGTGTGTGTGTGTGTGTGTGTGTGTGTGTGTGTGTGTGTGTGTGTGTGTGTGTGTGTGTGTGTGTGTGTGTGTGTGTGTGTGTGTGTGTGTGTGTGTGTGCGTGTGTGTGTGTGTGTGTGTGTGTGTGCATGTGTGTGTGTGTGTGCATGTGTGTGTGCATGCCTGTGTGTGTGTGTGTGTGTGTGTGGTGTGTGTGTGTGTGTGTGTGTGTGCGTGTGTGTGTGTGTGTGTGTGTGCATGTTTATGTGGTTTATGAGGACACAATTTGTATAATGACATAGGTATGACATAGGTATTACAAGGAGAAGGTGATTTATGAGGACATTTTCAGTGTCCCCATAATTTAAAACGCTTATAATTCATACAGAGTGAGTTTTTGGGGGGAAAGTAGAAATGCACCGTCTCCTGTGAGGGCTAAGTTTAGGTGTAGGGTAGGTGTAGGGCAATAGCACATACAGCTTGTACAGTATAAAAACCATTACGCCTATGGAGAGTCCCCATAAACCATAAAAACCAACATGTGTGTGTGCATGCGTGTGTGTGTGTGTGTGTGTGTTTATGTGTGTATATATATATGTGTGTGTGGTGTGTGTGTGTGTGTGTGTGTATGTGTGTATGTGTGTGTGTGTGTGTGTGGTACTACATCATATTTTATTTATCATATTTACTGTATATTCGTAATATTTCATTGTTTTAATATTAGAAATGAACATATTTATTTTATTTGCATTTTCTTAATTATATTTGTTTATTTTGTATAATATTTAGAGTTTCAATTTTTTTTTAAATGTATATATTGGGAACCTTTTCAAAATAGTTTGATAAATATTATTATTATTTATTCACCTATTTATTAACCATTTCACTATATTGCTGTTGCCGCCAGGTAATTATTATAAGTGCCACTTTATAAAAGTAAAAACTACTTTGGTTATTATTATAGCTCCACTCTTGAATATAAATCCTGCTATAAATCAGCTTTTATGGTAAATGTTCTTCATGGCCTATGATGAAATATATTCCCATAATCCCATCTGAAGTAGGTGTTTAAGCTTCTGTCTGCTGCTGCTGTAATTGTTCATTAACCTCGTTTGTTTGTCAGACCACCACAGTGACATGATGTTCTATTGCCACCAAAGCTGTGATTTAAAACCAGAATGCATTAAAATGCTCGTTAATGAAATGCATATGAAGCAGCTGGAGCCGCTGCAAGTGCTTTGCAGTGTTACAGTGAGATGGGATCCATGGGATTCTCTAATTAAGACACAGTCATGACTGGATAACCAGGTTGTGATTAACCTCTCCTGCTGATTCTGAGATAACTAGACAGAGTTGAGAGCTTCGTGTTTAAAATATGCACATGCGTTTTGTTTTGGAGATATGATGAAAGTGTTACAATGTTTGAGAAATCCTGCGGAAAATAAGCTGCTGTTGTTTGCCTTCAAGTCATGCTGGAATGATTGTGTTGGCGCTCATGAACGAAGCCGCAACATCATAATTACTCGTGGGAAGCTGCAGGATTTGAGTTAGTTATTTAAGAAGTAGCTTCCCACAAATGATCATTTGCTGGAAATATCCTCCTCCTCGGGTCATTAGAGATCAGGATGAGTTTGTTTCTTCATTAGGTTTGTAGAAATGTGTCTCAACAATGGAAGTGAATGGGTGCGTCAGAATGAGAGTCTGATAAAAACATCACAATAATCCACAGTCCATCAGTTAACATCTGGAGAAGACAAAAGATTAAACTAATCCAGCATTAAGATGTTTATAACTCAAATACGAGTCTATAATCCATAATAACTCTTCCTCAGTGATAAAGTGCATCTGGTGTTGTTATCGAGTCTCATATAGTTTTGAGCTGTTTAGATCTGAGCAGATTTCTCTCCTGATTCAGACCAGAACACTTTAACACTGAGGAAGAGTTATTATGGATTATAGACTCGTATTTGTGTTAAAAACGTCGTAATGCTGGATTAGTGTGATGTTTTTATCAGACTCTCATTCTGACGGCACCCATTCACTGCAGAGCATCCATTGCTGAGACACATTTCTCATTTAAAACCTAAAGAAAGAAACTAACTCATCCTGATCTCTGATGACCCGAGGAGGAGGATATTTCCAGCTAATTTTAATTTTTGGCTGAACTACCTCTTTAAAGAATCATGGCAGCTAAACAATATAGAGCGGGAAAAGAAACATGAAATAGTCCAAACCGAATCCCTCATCAGGACACAAGCAGCGTAAGCCAACAACCTCCTATTCAAAGGCAAACTAAAGCAGTAGTTGCTAATGTGTTCATCTAAATCAGAGCATGGCTTGTTAATGAGGAGATCTGGGTGACAGCATTCGTCTTGAAATCACAAACAGCTGTCACTCTGCTTTTGTTATTGCTCTGCATGATTGACAGCTAATGTGATTACCTTTGATTGAAAGCAGCTGTCAGTCGTCATAATCAGCATAAACAGATTGTTAATAAAGCTGGGATTCTAGTGCACTGCTTCATGCATACTGCACCTTATGCTGCCTGTATAGACTACATTCACATTTACAGCATACTATATAAAGGTGTGCGGTATAAAACATGAATGCATTTTATTCTGAGTGGTATTTGGTTTAGTGTCTCAGCTGTCGCAGAGCAATCAAATAACGAGTTTAGAAGGAGACTATGAAACAGTTAGACTTTATGCAAATGAAATAAATAGGATCGTAGCTTAACATGTACTGAATACTGTTTTATAAGGCAATATCATATCAAGATGCAATGGACATTTATACTCGCTCTGGGTTAATCTAACAGCAGAAATAAACATAACTAGTAACTCAAACACATATGACTTTCACAATTAAACTACTGCATCTCAATATATATGAGGACATTTATCATTTAATTGAGAAAACTGTATGTAATCATTTGATTGCAAGAAAATTTAAATACACAATAGAATTTCTGAAAAACAAAGGGCCTATTATTGTTAAAATAATAATAATAATAATAATAATAAACAATAATTGTAAATGTAATAATAATAATAATATGTTTCATGAATTTAGATTATTTGACAGATAATTTGTGATTTTAAATGATTGTTATTATTGTTAATATTAATATTATTTGAGTATTAAAATTGTATTACACCATTAAGGTTGAATCCCGAAAAATTAAACTGAATTCTTTTTTGAATAAAAATAAAACGGAATTTGGCAAAAAAATAAAACATACTAAAAATATACATTTAAAACGAATTATATTATATAAGTTTCATGATTGCAATGTTTTAAACATGTAATTGTTTTTCCTTTTTTTGTTGTATTGAACCATTAAAACAAAAATCTAGAATAAAATTTAACAGAAAACAAACAGAATCCCAAAAAATTTAACGGGAAAACTATTTAACCGAATTTGGGAAAAAATAAACCAGATTTCATAGGGCCCCTAAAAATATAGTTTTTGTTAAACTTTTAATAAATTGGTGTTGAATTGTAAGTTTTATGATCACAATTGACTATGCATACTTTTTCATACTATTTCTTTTATTCACTTTTAAAACAGAATCCAGAAATACTCAAATTGAAATAAACATAATCCAGGAAAAAATTCAAATGGAAGAAATTGAATTGGAAAAATATACATATAATATATATGTATATTTATTTATTTATTTATTTTGGGTGGGGGGGTTGATTTCACAGGCCACAGCTATATGCATCTTTTAGGGGTAAATAAAATACAAAATAGTTTATTTTGAAAAGATGATGCCCCGGGTGACAGCTTTTATATTTCTTCTGAGAGTGTAGGAATAAACACTACACCTTTAATTTACACTCGTTCACACTGATGTTCGGCTGTGATATGATATTTACACTGTTCAGCTGAAGTATAAAGACATTGCACATGTATTTAAGTACTTCAGGACCCAGAGAACGGAGCTCGGAGGCTTTAATGATGTTTCTCTCACCAGCGATGTGCGCGAGCGACAGATCGAGGAAGGGTCAAGTGGAGGTTTTTCCTCGGGGAATGTTTGTCCTCGTATGATTTGTTTTTAAAGCACAGCAGAAAAACACTGGACCCAAAGGCCAAGTCAAGCATTACGAGTGCTATCACGTCTCAACTCAGGCTTGTTGAGTTCAGAAAAATGACCAAAAACATCCAAAAGCTTCTTATACTGAGATACCATCTGACTTTACTGTGCTTTTACAGCAGTAAAACTATCTAACCATAGCTTTAATATCAGCACCCTAGCAACAGCATGCCTGAAGATATTGTTTTCTATCAAATAGATCTTAATTGTTTTAATATTTCCTTCAAACAAACTAAATATCTGACTGTGGGGCAAGAAAAATAATCTTGTTTTCGCTTTTGAATGTAAATTGTCTTACTCCACCGGCAGATATTTTTGTGTGTTTTAAGCAAAAACGACAAATTTTGATGATTTAATAATATCTTAATTAATTTTACTTGTCAAGTAAATGCACGTTGATTCAATAATGTGTAGATATTTATACTGGAAAACAAGACCCTAATTTTCTGCTGTGCATATACACTATATTGCCAAAAGTATTGGCACCCCTTCTAATGAAAGGTTTGACTACTTTAGTAATTATTTCCATGAGTACAAATCTTAATGTTGAAGCATATAATGATATTCTGGGGAATTGTGTGCTTCTAATTGTATATCAACAGTTTGTACAGAACTCTTTTCTATTCTAACATGACAGTGTCTCTGGTGTATAAGACAAGAATCAAAGAGAATGATGATTCAGTCAGTGTGGAAGAACTTGACTGGTCTGCAGAAAGCAGCTGAACACCTCTGGTGTGACTTTAAATGAGACACAAACTCATCACCAAACACTAATGACTTGTACATATGGGTGCCGTCATTTCATACGCTTCAAACTTTTGCAACAGAGATAGAAATATATTTTTAAGTACATACATTTCTTTGTTGGCACAGTTTGGTGCCTTTTCTCTTCTAAAGAAGGGGTGTCAGTACTTTTGTCCATATAATGAATGTACAAGTCATTAATTAAGTACTATAAAATTAGATTCGCTAGAATATCATTATATGCTTAAACATTAAGATTCATACACATGGAAATTACTAAAGTAAAGGGGTGCCAATACTTTTGGCAATATAGTGTATATAGACTATAACATATCGAATTTGAGGATAACGCTTAAATCGACTCCTTTAAATAATCATGTTGCAATATTGTTTAAAATCCAGTATGAGAAAGGTTTATTCATATTCACGTTCTCAATAACCGTTAAAGCTAAAATCATGCACGGCCTGTTCTTTACAGTCCCGGTGCAAACGCAGGAGCACGTGTTAATGAATCCGGTTCAAACGCAGGAGCACGTGTTAATGAATCAGAGCCATGCTTATTCTGGTCCCTGCTGGGCTCATTACACCGATGTGTTTGTTCTTTCTCTGCACTCATTTACTATTATTGATTTGTTCCTACGCTTTCAATCTCTTCTCCAATATCAGTTATCAAGCAGCGCTTAATAAGCCCGAGTCTTTACAGTGAGAGACTCCTGTGGTTTCTGCGAGCGGCCGTATGGGAATAAAACCACTCCACACACAACACGATAATAAACTAGACCCATGCAAGCTTCACGAGCTTTCCACACTCCTTCTTCTCTCAAGGAAAAAGAGATGCATTCATTTGGACCTCCTGCCGTGAAACTGACAACAGCCACACATGAAGGTCTCCTCCGTCTGTCATCATTACTGCGTCTTAGAGACGTGTTTGTCTGTGCAAAGCAATGTTATCACTCTCTGATATAGTTTGCAGGCATTCAGCGAGATCTTGAACAAAAGCGGCACGAGCTCTGTTGAAATTCTTCTCCATATCTTCAGAGTTTCATGCGTTGTGCTCTTTGTTTTGTTCGGAGCGTGCAAATAAATCCCAAATGAATGAATATCAACTGGAGTGTGGTGTTTTATCACATTAGACTCTCTTGACTAGACGTTGCATTTTCACTATCCCTGTAGACCAGTCTTAATTAACTTACTTGATTCGTTTAGTTTTAAAGTGCCATTTTTAAGGTGCTGATGCTTTATGAGTGTCTTAAAACAGGTTTACATGCATCCAAGGTCAAAAACACTTTAGTTTTCTTAAAAAATAGCTTGAATTTTAACTCATTTCTAAAGGAATCCTTTGAAGAATCAGTCTCTCTAAGCCCCGCCTCTCACTGCTGTGATTGGTCAGATGGCGCAGTCCTTTGTGATTAGTCTAGAGCGTGAATGACAGCCATGGGCGGAGATTATTGCAAATGTGTTACTTTGTGACGTAACAGAATAATATTCAAATACCTGACGACTCGTTTAGATGATTGCGAACCGACTCTTTTATTTGATAGACAATAACGTTATTTATCGTGCGCTGTCGGCTTCACAACTTTACTGAAAGATTATGTTCACACACTGCTACATGACACACTGCATGAAAGGCAATATTAGAAAAGGCATAACAGTGGCACTTTAATATAGAAATAGATGTAGAGCAATGCAGGCGAATATAACTTAACTGATGTGACCCTGGAGCACAAAACCAGTCATAAGGCTCGATTTTTAGAAAATGAGATTAATACATCATGTAAATGCTGAATAAATAATATTCCATTGATGTATGGTTTGTTATGATAGGACAATATTTGTAAATCTGTAATCTGAGGGCGCAAAAAAATCTAAATATTGAGAAAATCATCTTTAAAGTTGTTCAAATGAAGTTCTTAGCAATGCATATACTAATCAAAAATTAAGTTTTGGTGTAAGAAATGTACAAAATATCTTCATGGAACATGATCTTAATATCTAATGATTTTTGGCATAAAAGAAACATGTATAATTTTGACTCATACAATGTATTGTTGGATATTGAATGCATTTATATAGCGCTTTATTGTGTATTAATGTACACCCAAAGCACTTCACAATCATGTGGGGGGGGGTCTCCATATTGTTTATAAATATACCTGTGCTGCTTATGCTTTTGTGCTCCAGGGACAACGTATAAATCACCTTTCTTCCACAGTTAGAACTGCTAATAAAATTTGAATTGTGCATTTTATTAAATGTTGTGTTTAAATATTAATATGCCAAAATTTTCATGTTCCAGTGTATAGATCTGAAATCAGATAAAGCCAGGTTCAAAATTCTTGTTTGATTTTGTTGACATATAAAAGGTTTTTACAGAAGGGATTTTTATTTGTATTTTTGTTATCACTCCATAAATCAGAAAAAAGTCAAACGGACAGAAAAATATATTTCAGCTGTTTTAGGAATAAAACATTATATAAATCAGTGTGAATAATATATGAACAAACCCCTCAGTAAACGTTCAGAATACAGATAGAGGAATAAAACTAAGATTTTGTGTCTGTAAGAGCTGCTCGAGTGGAGAAAAAACCTTTAAAGATCAAATAAACAGACACAAATACCATAAAGTGCAATAAAACAAACATTAATGTGTATTCTTGATGTTTGAACATCGCTTGATTATATTAAAGTGAAAGCTTTTTAGGGGATTCTGGATTTCTCGTTTTATTCCTCCATGAATCAGAAATACTCTCACCAGAGAAAAAACATGCATTTTCAGCTGATTTAGGAATGAAATATTGTATAAATAGTGTGTATGATATATTACCAAACACCTTCAGAATGTAGAGAGGAGTGAAACGGAGAAGTTTGTGTGAATGTAAGGGAAACAAATGCACTGAAATTAAAATCTATAGACTTAAATATGCAAAGAGCAATAACATAAAGACTTAAAAGTGCATTTTGAATATTTTATTTCCACTAGTCTGAAAAAAACGTAATAAACAGCCCAAAATTGAAAAAAAATTTTTTTTTCTCACAATTCTGACTTTTTTTCAGAATTATGAGCTATAAACTTGCAAATATGAGTTATTAAGTCAGAATTGTGAGATTAAAAGTTGCAATAACCTTTTTTTATTATTCAGTAGCAGAAACGGGCTTCCTTACAAAACTGACCAGTGCATGAAAAAAATATAATAATAATAATAATTCAAATTTTTCCGGTATAGTGTCTTATACACTGAAAAAAATGATTCATTGAATCTAATACATTTTTTACGGTAAGTGGTTGCAATCAATTTATTTTAGCTACATTTAAAAAAACATTTAGTTGACTGACTTCCAACATATTTTTTTTATTAAAAGTAGCTTAAATAAATTGATTAGATTCAATGAATCATATTTTCAGTGTATTAATACACTATGGCTACTACAAACCAGTGTTATTTTGCTATCATTGAGACACTGAAAAAAAAAAATTAAGATAAGTTGTCAGGGTGTGTTCTCTGTGTCTTGTGTTTCCCCTCCTCTCGTGCCCATATTTGGTCAGTTCCTGTTCCTGTCGTCATTTGTAATTATCAGTTCCCAGCCCTGTGTCTTTAGTTGATTAGTCCCCAGCCCTGTGTTATTAATTATCTTGTTTGCTCCTTCATTTCCTTCCCTTTATAAGTCCTCAGTGTTCCCAGTGTCTTGGTCGAGTATTAACGTCATTCCTTTGTGTTCATGTCTCCCGCGATCTCCGTGTTGTAAATAAAGTGTTTGAACGAAGTTCCACGTCTCCTCGTTCCTGGATCCCCCCGTACAACGTGACATAAGTGTTACAAACAATTAATTTTTGCTAAATGTAATTAAAAAAAACAAATATATATATAAATGTAGCTCAAAATAAATTGATTGCAACCACTTACCTTATTTTTGTCAAATCAATGAATAATTATTTTAAATTAGATTTAATTTATTATATTTTCTGCTTTCATGTTAATTTTCGTTAAAGTTTCTAGCAATGCTGTGTTGGTTTTTGTCATTTTTGTGTCTATATAGTTTTATTCATTTTATTCCAGTTTTAGTTATATTATTATGTCAAGTTGAACTAAATGAAAATGAGAAAGTTGCCTTGTTGACTTGCTTAAAATATGTATATTTTTATTTTATTTCAGTTAATATGTATTTCTAGTGACAATAAGGCTTCGGTTTTAGTTAGCTATAATAACACTGCTACGAACTATGAATTCGTATCAGTATCATTTAATCATAAATGTTCATATCTCATAATTTACTCACCCTTGTGTCATTCAAATCTGTATTTTCTTTCCATATTTCAAATAATATTTTCAACGCAGAATTGGACCCCACTGACTTTCACTGCATTCACAAAAACACTGACAATATTTCTAATTTCTCAGAACAACTACTTTTGCTTTCCACAGAAATATATTATTTATAACCCAAAACCCAACTGAGAGGATCAAATGAACAGACACTGTGTGGAGTTATGAATGTGTATTGTCCCCTAAATCATCAGAAATTGCATTACGAGATTCTCACAGACTCGAATATGAGATTTCTAGAAAAGTCAATAAAGTGCCTCATCATTAAAGTGAATAAATATTCACACCCCTCTCATTTCTCCAGGAGTGTCTTCTGTATTATGGACAGGATAATGTTGAGTGTTTTGCCTCGTGGCTGTTTATATGAAAGTGAATGTGTAACAATAATAACTTAATATCTGATTGACTTTATTAGACCTGCGGCTGGAGGCAGCACTACATTAATCTCATATTTGATCGATCTCTGTATATTTCAGCTTCGGTGGAATAAAACTCGATCCTGCATATTAACTCGATTCATATTACACAACACGCTTACATTTACACACAGTAAACGCTTTTCGAAGTCATACAAAAAAAATATTTGTACTTAATAAATTAATATTTAATTAAATGCATTGCTTGCCGTTTATTCATACTAATTTGTAAAACTTATTAGCAAGCAAAAACGGCTTCAAATTCATTTTAATCTACCTTAAACAAATTTACATAACAATTATATAACAATAACAATTTTTACTGTTTCACAAATTGTAGCACGATCCACAAAAAAATACAAAATAAAACTAATATATTATATATAAAAACT